>CM053793.1:362861234-362863734 GCA_028749045.1 Cupressus sempervirens | reverse complement strand
ATCATTGGTTATGTTTCCTTCCATGATTTCATTGGTTCTAGGATCTTTAGCATATTTTGCAATAATTTCATTTTTCCAATTATATGTAATACTAGTAATAGTATTCAGTTGTCCTTGCCTGGATAAAGCATCAGCTACCACGTTATGGGTTCCTTTGACATACTCAATATCAAAGTTATAAGCTTGGATTTTACTTATCCATTTTTGCTAACGATCATTAAGATCTTTTTGACTCATGAAGAATCTTAGGCTATTGTGATCAGTTTTAATATTGAACCTTCCACACAATAGGTATTGCCTAAATTTTGCCAGTGCGTGCATGATAGCTAACATTTCCTTATCATAAATTGAGAAGTGTCTTTCTGTCTTAGAAAGTTTCCAACTTTCAAAAGCAATAGGTTGTTTGTTTTGCATAAGCACAGCCCCAATTCCTTCACCAGAAGCATCACATTGTAATTCAAAAGGTTGTGTAAAATCTAGGATAGCTAAGACTGGGCACGAACTCATTCTTTCTTTTAATGCTTCAAAAGCTTCATGCGCCACCTCATTCCATCTAAAATTTCCTTTCTTGGTCAGGTCTATCAAAGGAGATGCTAATTTTGAAAAATTCTTCACAAACCGTCTATAGTAGCTACATAGGCCCAAGAACCCTCTGAGTTGAGTTAGAGTTTTTTGTTTTGGCCATTCTCTTATTGCTTTAATCTTTTCCTCATCCACACTTACACCTTTGGCACTGATTTTATGATCGAGATATAAAATTTCTTCTAATACAAATTCATACTTTGATGCTTTTGCAAATAGGGATTCAGATTCCAATATACTTAGGACTTCATCAATGTGTTGGAGATGTTCTGCCCATGTTTTGCTATAGATAAGGAGGACATCAAAGAAAATAAGAAGGAATTTCTTGAGTTTTTTTTGGAATATATGATTCATACATGATTGAAAGGTGGCTGGAGCATTAGTTAGGCCAAAGGGTAGCACTAGAAACTCAAAATGCCCATAATGACATCTAAATGCCGTCTTGGGCACATCCTCCTTCCTCATCCTGATCTGATGGTATCCTGAATGTAAATCAATTTTAGAGAAATATACTGCTCCATGAAGTTCATCTATGAGTTCATCCACCCTAGGAATGGGATAGTGATTTTTTATATTCTTCTTATTTAGGGCTCGATAATCTATATACATCCTCATTGTCCCATCTTTCTTTTTCACAAGTACTACTGGTGATGCAAAGGGACTGGAGCTAGGTTGAATGTGTCCCATTGCTAAGAGTTATTGAATGGCCTTTTCAATTTCATCCTTATACTTTTGAGGATGTTGGTAAGGGGTGGTGATCACTAGTTTAACATCTTTTTCCAATTCTATAATGTGTTCAAATCCTCTTTTGGGAGGTAATCCTAGGGGAATCTCTTCAAATATGCTTTGATGCTTTTTAATGATAGGTTCAATGTCAATATGGATGACAGATTCTTGTGGAGTTGATTTATTTAATACTAAACATTGTGCAATCCATTCTCCCTAATCATGTCGTAGTATTCTTTCTATTCTTTTGCAAGAAACCAGTTTCGCGGAATCATCATGTATTCCTTCTAATGTTATTTCTTCCCCATTGTGCTCAAAATGGATTTTTAGGTTTGGAAGCTTGAACCTAAAACATCCTAGAGAAAATATCCATGGACTGCCCAAAATTATATCTAAGTCTAGTGGAACCACATGTAGGTCTTCTTCAATGGTGTGCTTTCTTCGTAAAGTGATTTCTTGCTGTGGAATTACCTTTGTGCAATGTACCAATGATCCCGTGGCTTGAATAGCAGTAAAGCCTTTAAAATTCTCTATTTTTAATTTCATTCTGTTAACCAATCTTTCATTAATGTAGTTATGGGATGCTCCACTATCCACCAGTGCAATGACTTTTTGTCCATTAAGGGTGCATCTAATTCTTAAGACCCTATTTTTGGAGGGTTGAGTCATAGTGGCTATTACTCTATATTCTTCCCCCTCTGCTTCTTCTTCATTTCCTTTGTCACATCTTGCCTTTTTGCTCACCCTTTCTTCCTCATCATCCTCTTCTATTCTTTGGATGTGGCCTTTTTTCCCACATTTGTGTCCGGGCACCCAGTCTATTCCACAATTTCTACAAGTGTTCATTTTGCAGCTATGGCCTGGCTCCCATGGTTTTTGGCATTTAAAGCATAAATTCTTTTCCTTTAATTCCTCTTGTTCCTTAGTTGAAATGAAATTTTTGTAGGATTTATCTTTTTTGTGATTTTTAATAGTGGGCTTATTCCATGATTTGTTGCTCGTGTTTGAGACTTCCAACCTCAATGCCATTTCAAAAGCATCATCTAAGGATGAAGGATTTAAGACACTTACTAGACCTTTTAGTGAATCTTTCAACCCTTCTATGAAAAAGTAGGAAAAACGTTCATCATCTACTCCTGTGACTTGGACAAAGATCCTTTGGAATTCTTTAATATAATCTTCTATTGTTCCT
>CM053793.1:362668734-362856234 GCA_028749045.1 Cupressus sempervirens | reverse complement strand
TATTTGTGCACTTAACCATATCTCTACCACATCATGTTGTACCTCATACTAAATTCAGATATCTTAACTCTTTCTCTAAAATTTCTTTTGCCTTTCTAATGCTCAATTTTTTTTAACAAAAACACTTAATTCAAGTAGGATGAATCAAATACAATTTCCTTTAGGTGATTCATTTGACTTCTCTTCTAACACCACATGTGAAATTGTTGGATCTTTGACTTTGACAAATGCTTCTTTGAATTCTTCAACATGTTCTCTTATACTATCTTTTTGGGTATCACTGATGTTGTAATTTCTTTTGCCATTTCTATATATGTTCCTTTTTAAGTTTGGATTCCTTGTGTTACCCCTCATGTCCATTTTATATAATCTTTCTATATGAAAAAAAAATGTTACATAGTTGGCATACTAGTGCATTGTTTCAAAATAGAGGTCTAGACTAGTTAACAAGTGCTCTACAATTTTTGGCTATATGTCCAAAGTTGTTACACTTGTAACATACAATGTTTCTTATCATTCCATTTTTTCCTTCATTAGAACTACTTCTTGTAGGGTTAGTACCTCTAAAAATTCTACTATTGCTATTACTATTATCAAATATAGGTTTCTTATAGTCAACTACTTTATGACCAAAACCATGATAATTATAATAATAAAAATTAGTAATATGTTTAAATGACTTACTTGTGTAGTCTCTTTTAATATGACCAATTTCATTGCAAGTATAACATGTACCTTTGAATTCATACCTCACTTCTTTAGGTGATTCAATTTTCTCAGAATTCTTAGGTTCATCAACTTGTTCAGGTTGCTTAACTTTCTCAACTTCCTTAGGTGCACCATCAAATTAATTTGACTCAATATGATTCTTATCTTCCTTCTCTTGAATAGGCTAATGAATTTAGGATTAGGTTCCTTTCTAGCTTCATATTTATTAGCCGACTTTTCTCCAACAAAATATCCAAGACTAGTCTTATCATAAGAAGGTCTTTGAAAAGACATTTGTTCATCAGTCTTCTAATTGCTAGAATATAATTTCTCAAGTTTTTTCTTAGACTTGATTACTTTCCTTTGAAAATGATATTGTACTTCTCAAGTTTTGCATACTACAACTTGGAAGACTCAGGATTAGATGTCACTTTAGTAAGGTTAGAACTCAGATCTACATTCTCAAACTTCAAATCTAATTCAATTTTAATATCATCATTCTTTAGGCTCAAATTTAGATTTGTAATCTTAAGTTCATGCTTTAGGATCTCATTTTCTTTCTTCAATCTTGAAACTTCATCACTTAATCTAATCTTTAGGCTCTTTCCTGGATTTGAGATGATCTATCTTATCTTTCAAATTTCCAATATAGTCTTTTGCATCTTCATATCTTTCTTTCAAAGAATTTCTTTCTTCAGTAAGAATATCAATATGGTCAAGAGCTTCTTCTAGGCTCTTCTATAACCGTTACATATGCATAGGGATCTTAATCAAGCTGTTAAGCCTTCTCTAAGTAATTGTGCTTTGATATTAATTTTTACAAATAAGAAATACAGAGAGGTGGGGTGGGTTGTAAATCAATATTTTACAAACTTTATCCTAAGACTAGATATTATTAACAATCTTATAACTTGCATAGGAAATAAAACTAACTATGCTGATGGTAAATATAACCATGTAATAAGAGAATTCATAACACCATATTTTTTTATCTAGGGAAACCCTGACTAACATAAAACTTGGGTGGGGATGATACCCACAAAATGATCCACTAATCAAAAGTATCTTGTAAAAGATATTGACCCTATTAGGAGTCTATTACATTAGTATATTGTCTTGGTCCTTATTAGAGGACTAGACCTTGTTAGAAGTCTCAACCCTATTAGGAGTTGTTTCAACCTTGTTAGGAGTTGATATATACAAATACAAAATTAATGCAAGATGAGCCCACTACGCAAACATGTAATGTAAAATATAGTTCTTCAATACAAAAAATCTCTTTACACTACTAATGATATCCTTAATATCTTATATTTCCTTTTCTTTTCATCACAAAACTTTATCATAGTTCTCATACCTTTGATCATATATCAAAATTAACATTACAAAACTTTACAATATTGCATTACAACTCTACACTTAACCTCACAATTGACAATCTTCCCTCTATACTATAAGACCCCTCCTTGTATGTACTTATTTAAATATGAATTTATTATTAAACCCTTTATAGGAGATTTGAATGGATATATGAGCATGACAATGCGACTGGTGGAACTCAATATTTTGAAGATATTTTTTCACCTTTTGCTTTCTTTCATTACTTACCTTTTGTATGTTCTGGATAAATTTTGTGATCAAATCGAGGAATTACTTATTGCATCTTCTTGTGTTTGACAAAAAATGGCTATTTATCACCCAAGTCAAAGAATCCTGTTGCAAAATTGCACTCCTAGGGCTTAGTCATCATATGGCAATATCCATTGATCGATCTAGGCCTTGACCCTATTTGAATTCATGGAGATAATCTCATTTTAAAGATTATTTCTATAGCTATAGTGATGAGACATCAGATATCGATGCATCCAACAATTATTACAGTTTGGGTAGCTTAAAATTGGATATGATATCGCTATCGAATATAGTGATTGGATTCATTGTTGTATGGAGAAGGCTCATTATTGATATGGAAATGAGTGATAGAATTGAATTATTGCTATACTCTATAGAAATAAATCTCATCGATGAGTAGAGGAGATGAAATTTTAGTATAGCGATGGGTGATAAGTCTTCATATATCACTATATGTTATAATGATCATGGTCTATCGCTAAGCAGTGAAAACACAAAAGGATATAGCGATTAGCAATAGATTCAAAATCTAGCCAAAACATATCAAAATGACTCAAAAATATGAAACATAGGTTCTCTGGTATGGACATTAAATTCTCCCAAAGTGGCAAGTCATGAAACATAACTAGGTGTGAGATATTTAGATGCAAACTAGGCCTCCTTTCGTTGTTTGACACTTAGGAAAAAATGCAGATTTGAACATTGCTCAAAATAGAACTTCACAAAATGACTCAGAATGTAAATTTATCATGATGGGATGAGTAGATATACTGAATTTAAGGTTTTAGAAGCATTAAAAACCTCTTAGGCCTCAAAAAAATAACTAGGTAAACATGCATTAAAAAATGCTTATAGGGCTTGATTTTTTGAATGGTACTCAAAATCAAGGCCTCAATTTTGAGTCCCAACACCTTCAACATAACAAATAAGGTGATACAATATGATATATGCACAATGAAACAAAATACAAGAGAATCATTCATAACATCCTTATTACGTTGGAGAAACCTTGTCAATCAATGTGCATTGGACATTCCCAAAGAACAAGTTAATTTGTGCATTGAAAAACTAGTCCCTTATTTAATGTACAAACTCAAGATCAAAAGTCCAAGTACTATTGATAAGTTAATGAAAAAGGGAGCTAGCATTGAATATTCCCTTATTCACAAAGGAATCCTCAAAAAAAAAAAGGAAAATACCAATACAAACTCATTTAATGACAAGGAGAGGTTTTACTCAAAAACTCGTAATCAAATGCCACCTCAGCAACATAAAACTGAGACCTCCACATAGGACAAACCAAAAAGATGCCCCAACAATAAAGATAGACAATTTATACCATTGAGGATACCACTCAAAAATTCACTTCAATAATTACTTAGCAATAATTTCTTGTAGTTACCTCTGGTCAATGATGAACCATTGACCAAACCCCTTTGGTGGGATGACAACAAATTATGTGATTAACATTGCACCAAAGGACAAAAGATGACTTCATGTTTCCAACTTAAACATGAAATCCAAGATATTATCGATGATGATGTGATTACTCTCAATCCCTCACTAATAGAAGCTAATTCTAATCATACTATTCTCCAAGACCTTATGGGTAATCATGACAAAGAGAAAGCCTCTAGTTCAAACTCAAGCTTGTGGGCTAACACAAATTACACATGCACTGGATATGACTACACCATCAATTTTTTCAATGAGTTTGACTCCTGCATATCCACATTCACCCTAAAAGCTAAAGACCCTCATTGTGCTATCACCACACATCAAACTCAGATTACCCTACTTGGAGATCCTTCTATACCTACTACCCCTACTAGACTTGTAGCCTCTAGTAGAGCTAATGCTCCTACTTCTTCTAATTGGAACCTTTTTGACAAGCTTGGCAAGATCCTTGCACAAATATCCATCTTGTACTTACCACACACATCCCCCTAACATAAGAAGATCCTTTATTAAGCCTTAAAAGAGTCATTGGTACTAGATAGAATTTATTTTTCCTAGTTCCAGACCATGGTTAGGAACCTATCTACATTATAAGATATCACTTTTTCACCACAGGATATTCCTAGAGATAGACCTAACCACAACGAATTCCTTCATCTTGAGGTCTTTATCAATAATGCCAAAGTTAGACGTGTCTTAATAGATGGTAGAGAAGGACTAAACATCTGCACCCTTAAAGTTTTCAAGGGTCTAGGTTACTCTGAAGAAGATGTGGATCCCTCTCGTAGAATAATGATAAAGGCCTATGACAATGGTGAAAGCTTCTCCAAGGGTGTTATCATATTACCTATAAGAGTTGGTCCAACTATTGAGAATACATTATTCCAAGTACTAGATATCAAAATGAATTGTAATATGATACTAGGATGCACTTGGATTCATGCTATGAATATAGTACCCTCCACATATCACTAGTGCTTAAAATTTTCCTATAACAATACAGAGGTCACCATTCCTAGTGATCCAGACCCCTTGCAATTTTGTGCTAGTCTTAGAGGAACCACTGCATGCCAAGTCTCGATAAATATTGAAGTAAGGCCACTTGGTTCTTCCAAATACATTGATCTTACCAAACTCACAATAACATTCAAAGGAAATCTCAACATTGAAGATCAAGGTTGTGGTGAGTACTCCATGTCAGGATTTTCACGTTGGGAAACTACCCCTTTGTCCCAAATCATATGGAAAACCACAACTAATGTAGATCATACCTAAGTTCACATTACAAAAGAAATCCTTTGTGACTTTCACTAGTGGAGGTGGCCTACATGAAGAGCATGTTTATGAGAACACTTCTACATGGATTGAAAAGGCTAAGGTAGAACAAGAACCTACTCCTATATCACCAAATAAGTACCTATATTTACCATCATGTAGAAAAAGGGTTATGAAGGTTTAGTGGCTTGGGATCTCAAAGACAACGCCTTATTGAACCTAATGTAGTTGCAGGATGACCTTAGATCTTGGGACTTGGATTCAAGCCATTTGTATTGGGCCTTCCTAATACTGAGTTATCCTCTTCTAAGAATGTGAATGCTTCTACCGATAAAAAGGAATTCGAGAACACCCAACCTAACACCAAAGAAATTGAACCCAACATTGATGATCATGATAGTTCCTATGGCCTTGACCACATCTTTGATCTTGATGAACTACTAATATGGGATAAACACATAACTAAAACTTCTCATGGCCCTTCAAATCATCTAGAATCTTGTGATGAAATATGATGGAACCCAAGCCCCCTACCTCTAAACATGGAGCCCATGATATTTATGATAGAAACACCCATATTTTTACCTTTGACCATAGTTTATTTAACATGATGATAGCATTTCCTTAGTGTACCCTGAACTTATCGATTGTGATCAACAATAACTACCGACCTTTGATCAACTTGAAAATGATGATGCCATTGTGGAATTCTTTGAACTCCATGAAGATATACCAAGAGGTGACCAAAAATCAAGATTTTCCAATAACTTTAACATGTTGGCCTGTTTTGGGGAGTCAACTCCATCTTCTAGTTGCAAAATTGGAAAAGTAGAAAAAAGACAAAAGTAGGTCTCTTGGTGAAAACTGAAAGGCATCATTAGACCATGAAAAAGTAAAAATGAAGGAAATATCAAAGGATGAAATCCTCTCTAAGGCACCCAAGGATGGAAGATTGGACATACCCCCATTGAAGGAAAGATCAACATTACTTGTAGAAATGATAGAAGAGATAAATCTAGGAACACCTAATAACCCTAAGATCATACATTTTGCAGCCTCATTATCAAAAGAAGAAAGAGATGAGTTTGTCAGATTATTTCTAGAGAGGTAGATCAACTTTGCATGGTTCTATGTAGAGATTCCAAGATTTGATCCTGAATTAGTCCCTCATCACTTGTTATTAAAACTAGGAGTGGAACAAGTAAAGAAAAAGTTGAGAAAGATGTATCCCCAAGTAGCTCTCCTTGTCAAAGAAAAAATGAACAAAATACTAGATATAGGATTTATAAGACCCATTGAATATGCAAAGTATATATCCAATCTACTACCAGTAAGAAAATACTTTGGGGCATCTAAATATGTACAGACTTCCATGATCTTAGCAAAGCATGTCCCAATGATGACTTCCCATTGCCAAATATATATATAATCATAGATATGACAACTGGATATGAGATCTTACCACTAATGAATGGCTTCTTGAGATACAACCAAATCCGTATAGCTCCTAAGGATCAACACAAAGCAACTTTCACATGCCCTTGGGGAACATATTGCTGGAATGTCATGCCTTTTGGCCTTAAAAATGTTAGGAAAACATATCAAAGAGCAATGACTACTATATTCCATGATTTCATGCACATCCTAATGGAAGACCATGTAGATGATTTACTATGCAAACCTCCTAGAAAAAGCAATCACTTGGGAATCTTAGACAAAATATTCAACAGAATGGAAAACTATAAGCTTCGGTTGAATCCTAAAAAGTGTGTATTGAAAGTTGTTTATGGAAAGCTCCTAAGGTATATTTTTTCTCAACAAGGCATTGAGCTTGATCTTGAAAAAGTAAAAGAAATACTTGAAATGCCTCCTCCAACAAATATGAAAATATTAAGAAGTTTACAAGGAAGATTATAGTCTATTTGTAGATTCATTACACAACTAGAAGGTAAATGTCACTCATTTCAACATCTATTATGTAAGGGAGTATCCTTTAAATGGAACAACCAATGTGATGAATCTTTTCAATAGCTCAAATACTATCTTTTGAATCCACCTATTTTAATGACTCCTATTCCAGGAAAGCCTTTCATTTTGTACATATCTACTACAAAAATAGCATTAGGATCTCTCTTAGCACAAATTGATAAACAAGGGGGAGAGTGAGCCATTTATTATATTATCAAAACACTTGTAGGATATGAACAAAACTATTCTCTCATTGAATGAGCATGCCTCCCTATCGTCTTTGTAGCCCAAAAGCTAAGACATTACATGCTACATCAAAAAATAATGTTTGACTCTAAGATCAACCCATTAAAGTATCTCCTAAGTAAATCCACTCTCACAAGGCACCTAGCAAAATGGGTTATGATCCTTAGTGAATTTGACATAGAATATATGGAGAAAAAGGAAATTAAAGGACAAGTCATAGCTAACTAGTTAGCAGAATCAACTATGATAGACAATCATCTTATGTTGAGATATTTTCTAGATGAAGAGATATTTAAGATGTATATAGCTAATGAATGGAAGCTTTACTTTTATGGCTCCCATACAAGAAATGGTTCAGGATCTTGCATCATTTTTATCATGCCTCAAGGAGACATAATCCCCAAGTCATACCGAATAGCATTTAGTTGTACAAAAAATAAAGAAGAATACAAGGCAATGATCACAGGATTGAAACTAGCCATCCAATGGAACATATAGAATTTGCAAGTATATGGTGATTCCTAGTTAGTCATATAACAAGTCAATGATGACTATGAAACCAAAGATGATAAGTTAATGCCTTACAAACATATGATGAATTTTCTCAAATCTAAATTTTTTACTATCTCTTTTCATCAGCTCCCAAGAATACACAACAAGAAAGCTGACACTATGGAAACTATCACTTCCATGATTGTTATGCCTCAAAATGTGGAACATTTTGAATTCCTTGTTAAAAACTCCTGATTCTGGCTTTTGAAATTTCTCAATTAAAGTTCATGTGTGAACTTTTTGGTCCTAATTCCCCTTGCTATCAAGACATTTATGACTACCTACATGCCCAAATCTCCCCTCAAACTTATCCAATAATGAATGTCAATCCTTTATCCATCAAGCCACTAGGTACATCATCATCAGTGACACCCTTTACAAGAGATCCTTTGACCATACCCTTCTCAGGTGGCTTAACTCGCAAGAAGCTAAAACTACCTTACACAAGGTACACAAAGGTATCTGTGGAGGCCATTTCAATGGTTTGAGTCTAGCAAAGAAACTAGTCAAAGCTGGATATTATTGGCCCACCATGGAACAAGATGATTGTAATTTTTCCAAAACATATCATAAGTGCTAGATACACATGTAATCTAATCCATGCACCAGCGCAAGAACTTTACCTAGTTATCTCTTCATGGCCCTATTCACAGTGGCATTTGATCTTGTCAGAGCCATTTCTTCTCCTTCCTTTGATGACCATAAGTTCATCATCATAGTAACTAGATACTTTACCAAGTGGGTTGAAGTTGTCCCGCTGACTTTCACTACTGGAAAGTAGATCTCAAGATTCATCCTAGACTATATCATATGATGTGATGGAGTTTCTTTGGCTATTATTTCTAATCATTGTAGTTCATTTCAAAACAAAGATGTTGATAAGCTTTATGAGAAGTAATATTTACCATAGATATTCTAGTATCTACCATCCACAAGGCAATGGCCAAGAAGAAGCATCTAATAAGACTATTGTCAAGATTCTTCAAAATATTATTAATGATCTTGGTCAAGACTGGCACTTGCAACTTAATCCACCACTTTGGGCCTATAGAACAAGTGCATATGATCCCACTAATGCAACACCATACTCTTTAGTCCATGGAACTGAGGCCATACTTCCTATAGAAGTTGAAATTCCATCATTAAGAGAATCCTTAAAAGTTTTTGTTGATAATGAAAACTATAGAGTCTCTAGACTACATGAACTTGAAATGCTAGATGAGCAGAGGCAAGCTGGCTTGACACATTTTTAAGCTTACCAAAACTAAGTCAAGAGGCATCTTGTCTGGAGGCATATTACCTATACAATGCATGAGTTTGAAATTGAACTAGGGGCATGTCCCTAAGAAAACACTTGTGAATCTATTATGATCTTGAAAAAATCCTAAAAATTTAGATATGATTCTGAAAAAAATCCTAAAAATTCAGATATGATCATGAAAAAGGGCCTAAAAATCATAAAACATCCTAAACAAATTGATAAAAATCATTAAATGTCCTAAAAAATGCATAAAAATCACATAATGTCCTGAACAAATCCATAAAAATCAAATTCTCCTAAAAAACCAATGAGATCACAAAATGTCTTGCAATAAACCTTAGAAATCATAAAATGTCCTGAAGAAATGAATAACACAAAACATCAAATATCCTCAGAAAACCTAAAAATCACAAAACCCACCAAAAATTTGTAATAAACCTTGTAAATAGTCACAGTGGATAATCACCCATTTTTCTTAAACACTTGCACTTTCATAGACTAAAGCTCAAAGTACTATGCTTCAATGATAATCACACTTTGAATTAATATTTGAGCAACATGAACCAACAATCAATGCAACTTGTCACTATGATCCTATCAACTAAACCGACAATCAAACCTATCACAATCCAACACAAAACCAAGACACTAAAAAGCAAGTAATAATGGACAAGAATAGTTGTTGGCTCATTCTATTTAGTGAGTGATTTATTTCTTCTTTCTTTTTCTTTGATCATGTTCCTATGCCACTCGATGATATAAGTTGATCAATGAGAATGGTCAAGATGGTTCATTGTTGTCTTTTGTTTTCTAAATGTTGAATGTACATTTGAGAGTTTGGGCTATGTAAATATACCTCAAAAATGACAAGGTCATTTTCTATCTACATCATGCTTGCTTATGCAAAAGGCTTACATTTTCACTCTAGCCATCGATGCCATGATGTGTTACATTCCATTTTCCATATTAAAATAAAGATCCTTAGACATAAAGTCCACTTTATGAAAGAGAATGTCCAGACCTCATACTAGTTGTTCTTCATGTTATCTCCTCTATCTTCTAACATCCATCTCATTCACTAGCACCATAGTCATGTACTCTGATACACCAAAATCATCTTCATACTGCATTCCTACATTCTTGCATAATCATACACTATTTGTCAACCTTTGGTGGATTTCTACCAAGTTTGACCTAAGTTTGATCCAAGTTTGACTAAGTTTAACCAAGTTTGAAAAAAATTGACCATGTTTGACTAGTTTGACCTCTTTCTAGGGTTTTGAACATGCAAACCACATTTTGGTCATTTTGTGTTCATTTGCATTATTTTTGACCCTCTACCTAACTACCTATCAACTTTCTACCAATTTTGACCAAATTTGGCAACATTTGACCATGTTCGACTAATTTGACCAATTTTTTGACCTCTTTCTATGGTTTTGGGCATGCAAACCAAGTTTTGGACTATTCTAGGTTTAGTCAGAACTATTCTGGCCCTTGAAGCATCCTGGGGCATAGTTGGGCTTCCCAACTACACACAGGGCACACTTGTTCATCTTAGTAAGATGAACAAGTGTGCCCTATGTTCATGTGGGTGCATTTTGGGCATTTGGATGCCTAAAATGGCTCCCAAGACCTTGATTGACCCTTGTTTTGCACTCCAAACCCCATAACTTTTGTGTTTGAGTTCTAATTTTTGATCCATCAGCTTCTATGAATTAATCTCTTCGTTGTCAACAAATTGACCTATCATTTACATTATTTAGTCAATTTCTTTAGGGGGCACCCATATATATCACCCCTACTGGGGCATGTTATTATGACTTTCTCATTAGTTATTCTTTGACACAATGCTCTATATTACATTGTATCAAAGAGGGAGAAAATGTAGACACTCAAAAATGGTTTGTGTCTATGGTTTAATCATATTTTAATACTAACATGTCCCATTTTCTCATTTCACTAATTTTGATCTTTTGGGAAACTTGATTATCATACGAGCATATTTCGAAAATATCCCTCATCATTCATATCCCCTTTCACATCAATTGTTGATCAATTCAAAATCAATTCTTGTGTTATCCAAACTATATGGAATTACTCAAAATTATTTCAACATCATCAAAATCCTAATCAATCCAAAAATAGTTCAACATCATCAAAATCCTTTTTAATCAACCCGGGATAATCCCAAATCAACTTGTAATCACCCTGTTGACTTCTAAATTACAACATTTGAATAACCTAGTGGTAAGAAAAATTACACCTAGGGGAAACTAATTCCCATCCTTGATGCACCTATTCAGACACTTGGGCCAACTATAATGCTATTTAACTCTTTTTCTTCTACTTAGGCTCTGCAAAACCTAGGTGGGTGGACCTCAGATTCTTTATCTGTTACTAGTGTAAAGGCATATAACAGAATCTAGATAATAGATAAAAACCCTTGAATCTTCTATCTTTATGCAAACATTCATGGACATGAAATAGATAATAACGGGACACATGAATCTGATAAACCAAGTGAGGGAAACTCTTTTCAACTCTTAAACTAAAAGGGAAAATAGATTCCATTAATGATTGAATCATCACCATAACCTAGGTATACAATATATAAAACATGCAATTCCCAAGCTAACCAGTCCCTTATCCATTGGGCATTAGCTAAGTCTTAAATACACACATGGACACCCAAAATATACTCATATATCCATACATCTTATCTATCTATCTACCTTGCAAATAGACATCAATCTTCAAATGAAATTAATACTTATCAAATCCTCCTATGATCCCTGTAGTTCTGCTAATGCAATATCAAGAAAATTACTCAAGTCCTTGACCCAATAGTAAGACACACAATGACATACAACTTGCAATTGGCCAATATGCACTTTGGGTATAGTCAACAGAAAACTACAAACACACAAAAAAGAGACAAACTTTAGAATGAAATTTTAAATAAAGCTCTATGTTCATTCTCTTGAAATTAATTCATCATCTGTAAGAGAAAACTTAAAGAATACACAAGGTATGACTGTATAATTTAAATGTATAAAAAAATTACACTGCTGTTGTTCAATACAGAGGAAAATATACTAAGAAATGTGGAATCACAATTCTAGAATTGGAGCCAACCTTCTGGTCTCATAATCATAAAAATTGAAACCCTCTTGGTCTCAAAATAGTTAAAAAATCTCAAAATTGGAACAAGTAGAATGAGAAATCAAGAGAGATTTATAGAGGAGAAGAGGCTCATATTAGAAATTTGATTTTGACATGTGTCCTGCTAAAAAAACTTCATTCCTGTTGCTGTAGAAACTGATCTCCTCTCCATCTACTGACAATCAAAACTGACCTAACTGTTGTAGAAAAAATTGATGTCTCCTTAAAATTAGTGAGGACAGACATCATTTGAATAAAAAATAGATATGCATCAAAAGTATGCAAGAGTTTGCAATTAGATCTTTCTTTGTCCCATTTTGCCTTGAATCATGAAAATCCAACTAGATCCTGCGAACAAAACATATCTCTTGCAACTACTCATTTAATATCCAATTATTCCTTTAAAGTGGTCATCGGATCAAATATTATCCAAAGATCATCTAAATATGATATTATTCAGTCATAAAACATCAAATTTGCATTTATTAAGGATTCCCTAGAATCATAAAACCTCATATAGCTTCTTCTAGTGAATACCTATGTAAAATCTGACCTTGGAAATAAAGAGTACATCTTCTCATGGTTCTGACAGTATATTATACTGCAAATTTTGGGTAAAAACAATGCCTCTGAAGTGCATTTGAAAAATCCATGCCTATATTGTGAATTGGGCATTAAAATGATAATTTAAAATACTACATAGTATAAACTATATAGTATTATCAAATTTATTAATCACATTAATCTTTTTATTAACTTTCAATTTCTCATAGCATCTTACCTTAGAAATTTCCAACCTCTGATCTCATGGTTAAGGTCTCCGACGCAACATCATAAATGACCCTTTTTAAGGCCTCTAACCACATGATCGGTGTAAGATCTTAAGCCTTTCTCTCTCCTCTCCCAACCTTACTGTTCTCATAGCATCATAGGTCTATTTTGTAACATCTTTGATCATATGGTTTAACTAATTAATCATAACATCATACCTCTTTATCTTTACCTCCTCGATGCTACGACGAGCCTTTGGAATTGCCACTTGGCACTTTCTTTGATTTGCATATTTGAAAGGTCAAAATATTACTTTGTATCTGTTAGGTTCGCCATGGGCAGGCCCCATCCATGAGCTTTTGGATTTAAAAGTTGTGGTGTCTGTTAGACACTTCAAAAAGAAATGTGGGGCAAAGCAATTAACTACCCCTCACATAAAAAACCCCTGGAACCAGCAGTGATCCTCGGTATGCTTCTTCAAAAGGCTTCTATTGCTGGGATCTGCGTCTGTGGAGGTGATGGTTACAACCTTCAAAGTAAAACATTTGGACTAATAACATGACTCATCCCCTCCCTTTTCTATGGGTTTTCTCCTCTTCATTACGTGGATGACCCTGCATCTCCTCCATGTTGTGGATGCTCTTCCTATGCCATGAGTGTTCTGCTTCTTTTTGTTGTGGGATTGTTCTAACTCCTATCTCCCTTCTCTACTGTAGATGCTCAGTGCCTATTATGAATTATAGTCATTTCTTGCCTCCATGTTGGGTTTACTTTGCATATCTGATGGTGTATATATCATTTGGAATCCTAGATTACATTCACCTTACTTCCTCCACTCCACTCCTACCTTTGCTACCAAGTTGGTTCTCTTCCATTTCACCACTACCACAAAATCTATTTCGTGTCATGGGTTACCATTTATGCCTCCACTATTGAGCTCTGCTCCAACTCCCAACTTTGACTATTATGTTCCTCTTCCCTTTTGTGTGGAGTCTTGCACTTCACTTAAAGTGGATGGAGGTCGGTTAATCTTCTATCGCTAATGGCTATTCCTTTCCATTTCCTTGTGCATGGAGTATATCATTCCTTTCATGCCCTGGAGTTCTCACTTGCGAATCTAGAATGTGATGAAGTGGTGAATCCGACAACCCTACATCCATATTTTTGCACAAATGCACTTCAAATCACATAAAAGGCTATATAGGAAATCTAGTGTACCTTTTATAAAATGTTTGAAGCATTGCATTTTCTTTTATGTGCTAGTGCATAGAATGGGAGTACAAGACAATAATGCAAGGGTCTTTCATTGTACCTCTATCCCAATTTCTCTTTTTAAAATAACTTCCCCAGAATCATAAACAAACTGCCATTCAAGTAAACTTGACATCCTTATCTTGGTGAATAAAAAATTCTCTACATCTATGTGTATCTATGGATTTGTTCATATCACTTACCAGTCACTTCCCTTTGCAAAACTTGAAGTAATATTTGTGTAAGTATGATGGGAAGGAATAAAACACCATTACAACCTTATTGCTTGGCTTTAGAACATGTATATTGCAAGGATTTTTCCAATTGTAAATAGATCTTCTTACTCAGGAGGAGGCACCATGACTCCATTTATAGTAGCACCCATTCAAATCAATTTGAATAACAAATGGATTCATGTGCAGTCACCTTTGATAGGTATATTTAATTCCATAGTTCACTTTCTCACCATGTGCATGCATTCACATGTCCATTTGATCTCGAAAGAGAATATGCATACATCATAATCTTAAATCTTATAATAATCAAAGCCATTACCATCATTCCTCTTAAAACATCCTTAATCCTCTCTAGTTGTCATCAATCTGATGAAATTAGTCGGGCCCAAAAGTGGGTTTGGCTAAAAAAAAATTCATTTTTGAACAACTAACGTTGCACACTGATCGTTTGCACAACTAGTATTGATTAAAATAAAATTCAATCCTTATTTCGTCATTTAAAACTTATTTTATCACTTATCTAAAAACAATGATTTGCTAAAAGGAAGGCCTATAGGTTGGCTTTTAAAAACTAATAGAAACACTTGACTGAGCCTTGGGATCTGACATACTGCTTCTTTGTTCAACATTCTTGGACTCTATCAAATCTTGTGTCATAACGACACCTGGGTCAAAAGATATTGACTATCAAAGTTGCCTTGTCGAAATTGTCTGCAAACAAACATTTTAGAAAATAGGAAAGTGCATTTGGTTTTGGCTTCAAAAATAGGGCAAATGGATTCTTAGGGGCTTGAAAACTAGGGAATTAGTTCATTTCCATGAGGAGAATATAAATCTATGATTTGGTCTCATGACAAAAAAAGGACAAGTTTGACAAGCATGCAACGTAAGGTACTCAGAATTGCAGAACAATGAACATCAACATAAATGTGGTTTTCACAAATGGAATAGACCTAGGAAAGTGTGCAAACGAATTGGTCAAGACTAAAAAATTGGCACACTTGAAGTATTTTTAGAGTAGAACATAGTGGTACAATCCATTTGATCTTATTTTTCATGGATTCAAAGTTATGATATCCCAAACAACGGTACCAATAAATCTGCGTTTCATGACACTAGTAAAAAGTTATAAATTACATTCGGAATCGCGTACAAAAATCGATCAAATAGATTTGACATGGACTCAAATTTGGAACATAGAAAGTGTATGACCTCTAGAATATAATGCAAAAGGAAATTTCTCAGTATGGTCAACTGGGTCAAAATTAAAATTGGTCAAACAAGGCCTCCCAAAATTTAGGGCAATTTGCATCAGTATGACAAAGATAAGTAACCAACTTTGAGGGATTCAAACCCTAGTCAAAACATATCAAAATGACATTAAAATTGAAAAATAGGCTCTTTGATATGTGTACTAAATGCTCCCAAAGGGGCGAGTCATGAAACATAATTGGGTGCGAGATATTCAAATACAAAATAGGCCTCCTGTCGCTATTTGACACAGACAAAAATGTAGAAATGAACGCTGCTCAATACATAACTTCACAGAATGAGTCAGAATGTTAGTTTATCATTATAGGACACATAGACATACTGAATGCAAGGTGTTAGAAACATAAAATACCTCTTAGACCTTATAACCACAGTTGGGTACATAAGCATGGATAAATGCTTATAGGGCTCAAAATGACTCAAAATTTTGGAATGGTACTAAAAAATGGGAATACAATTTTGAGTTCCACCACACCCCAAATCAACCCAGAATCAACCCAAAACCATCCCAAATCAGCCCTAATCAACCCAAAACCTGTCAAATGTCTCAAATCAATCATCACCTATTCAACCTCAATTATTGTCGTGTCCCTCAATGCCTTGGCAATCTATCAAACCTATCAAATCCAACCTTAGCACTGTCATGTCCCTCAACGCTAGGTCAAATTGACATTTTTATCATCCGATCATTGACATTGTTGAGTCCCTCAGTGTCAGGTCATGACCCTATCCAATCAATTTAATAACATTGACAATATTCGTTGATGATATTATGATCATTCTTACCAATCAATTTCAATCATGTGGCCTTTACAATGTTCATCAAATTTCACATGTCCTTAATCCATGTCATGTGCCCTTGGCATGTTATCATTCCTAATCACTCAATCAAGTTGATCATGTCTTTGATCTACCTATCATCATCCTAGTCGATACACATAATCATCACATTTCATTAAAGGGATAATCTCACATTTATTTAATCAAATTGGCCAATTATCTATTAATTTTCCCTGTAGGATCATATAACCCAAAATCTATTCCTATGTCATTTTAGTCATTTTCATCCCACATCACTAATTATTCTCACTAACTAAGCATCCTCAATTAATTAATATTTATTAATTAATTGATTCATCCTTTTGCAAACTACAGGAATTCTCAAATCTCCTAAGTCCTATTTTCCACCTCAAATTTCCATTTTACTAATTTTCATTTGTGTGGAATAATCAATTTTTAATTCAAATATTCCACATAATCTTGACACATGGACATCTTATGTCATAGACCCTCTCTCTACATTTGGCTAATATGTGTCATATTTGGCATATTTTATTCCTTATGCATAACTATAATAAGTCACCTTTGTCATAGATTCTTGTGTACAAGTGGCTTTGAGGTGTCATATGCACGTCATAAATTCTCCTCCACTTTTAGCCATGTTGAATTTCATGTGTCATAGAGTCATACATTTCGCATATTGTGTCATGTTTGTCATAGATATTCTAAGGAATATCATGCCAATTTGCACATTTGAGTTGACAAGTGTCCATCCTCTTATTCATGTCTCACCTATTGCGTGTTGGCTATAAATTGATCCATCTTGCTCTCATTTTTTTAAATCTCTTAGAACATCCTAAGAATCTCCATTCTCACATCACACCCAAGCCACACTTCTAGTACTCTCAATATCATCATCCCATCATAGGGTTTTGCTTTCAATTGTGTGTACTATAGGTAATTGGAGGTACATCAAATGGAGAAGAAAGAAGGACATGGGAACTACAATCGAAGTGGGAATTTTGCTTATGTTTGCTTCCATTATTTCAATTGGTTTTCATGGTAGATTAGAAGGGTTTAGTGTATTTTAATTGAGCTTTTTGTAGTTGCTCATAGTATGCTAGGTTCTAACCCATTTTCTAGTCCTACATAAGGAAGTTTTGGCTTCTTGTGAATCAAGGCATCTGAGAAGATTTTGGTCAAAGGATATTTTGTAAAGAGTATCACTGATAATGATGTACCTAGCAGTTTGATGGACAAAGGCTCAACTTTCATTCTTGATTAAGTCAGGGGATAGGATTTGGGCATGTAGGTAGTCATGAATGTCTTTGCACTAGGGGGAATTGGGACCAACATGTTCACACATGAACTCGGATTAAGAGATCTTGAATGCAGGAACCAAGATTTGTTCTACTAGGAACTTGCAATGTTCCACATTTTGTGGCATATTAATTGTTGGTAAACAGATTTGTCCTTCAAAAAGAAATGAAAAGAATGACCTAGAATGCCCAAATGAAGGTAAAAATTCTACCAATAGTTGGAGAGATTATCATTGCATTGAGATTATCAATGAATTAAACACTGACATGTATATTTAACTTGAAGACACATAATTTTTCTGACATTCATTCATAAGCATTAAATAAATTCGATAGGTAGATTTATAATAAGGTAAAGAAGGAAAGATCAATAGATTGCCATAGGACCACTTATAAACCTTCCATATGCAGAGGAAAACAAAGAGGGATTAAATATCTCATTCTACAACTATGATATGACAAAACTGAGTTTGAAATAGGGTAGAAAGGCCATAAGATCACATTCAACCACAAAAGTAAGTACCCAAACCTCAGGATCTAGCATGCACATATATTTCCCTTTAATTTAAGAGCATAACAAAATGATAGCATTATCATTTCATCTCTGTCATCACAATCTTTGTAGAAAAGTAAAATAAATCTTCTATAGTCCCCTTTATTACAATCAAAAACACTATTCTTCCCCTCCTACAACTACAAAACTCCAGAACCAAAAAAGAACCCTTGCCCACTTTACCTTGGCCCATTTAACTTTCACTAATCTCGTGATATTTTTGGTTACATAACTGAATCTTTAAAAATATTTATAACTAATCTTTCTTCATATATCTTCCCTCCGATTAATATCTCTTGAACTATTTATAATACAACATTATAATATTATCAATATCAAGGTAACTTAATGATTCAATGTCATAGCCCATCTATTTGGCCTTTTTGCTCTTTTTTTTTTTGGTGTCTTATAGAAACATAGATATATTTCAGTGATTACTTGCACAAAGTTTAATTTTGCATCATTATTATGTAATGGGAAAATGGAGCATGATATGAGTTTGAGAACGTTCACCCTTCAATTGACATCATCAGCACCATTTGTAGCTGTGTGTCAGGCATACAAAGTCTTGGACTCTTCACCTTATTTACCTCTATGACATCTGTGCTTGGGCATTCCATGTATCGAGACTTTGTGAGATCAGCTAGATTTGTCACCAAACCGGTCCAACTATTTTTGATGCACTAAGATTTACAAAGGGAAAAGTTGACATTTTGTCGAGCATATTACAGGCATCGGAAACCGAAACCACAACCAATATGGATGTGCAAGTTGAATTAACGTTATGTCAAGCCATTTGTGCGCATCCCCTGCACTTATCCTATCCATATATTGGATTCAATATACACATCCATCTTGCTGTATTTTGGGGACCAAACTGCCTCACTCACTCCCCGAGATTTCACAAATTTATGTCCCATGTATCATATTCAAATGGGGTAATGATCATCCACACACCATACGCAGAGAGCTTCTGCTAGGACCGCTCAACTTCGACAAACTATTGTGGGTTATGTACACTTTCGTACATGTAGGGCTAATCATTATGTTACCAATTTAATTTCCCGGTTGAAACTATGAAATTCACACCTTATAGATCGACATTTGAGCAAACAGTTTGCAATTAACCCACGTCTGTGCTGCTCCTTCATTTTTCAATTATCAGTATATGGGAGCCGGCTTTTTAAGATCATGTTAGCTCAATGATCATATCCCTGTCTCCTCACTATCTCTTGTATGGAAAGGGATAACCAAGTTTGGTCATATACATTTCTTCAAGGCTCCCGGAGTCCTGATATTCTGTCAAACAATTTGCTATGCCAAATTGCCTCCTTTAGAAAGATATGGGGTTTTTTAGGTGAGTTTTGTTATGAATTTAATAGGCTCATTAGCAACCCGATATGATCTGAAATCTCGTGAAAAAATTTGAACTCCACTGCCTCGTGGACGATAGGCATGTCTTGAAAAGGCAATAGTGAACATGAAGCACAAATTTCTGCTGATCTCTCAAAACCCGATTGCATAAACCCATATTCAGAAAGATGTTTTCACAGCTGTGTAATAGCACTGTGATATCAAATGAAATAGGCTTTCTAGAGCAGCAAGAGTAATATGGAGTTGTAAGACTCCCTGACTATCTTTGAGTCATCACCGCCAATTGTCATCATATATGCACCTTAATCTTGTCGGTAGTTTTCTTTTGACTTATGGGCTAATGGAAAGTATAGTTCCTTCATAATTTCCTGATGGAACATAGAAAGCCGAACTTAAAAATCATCCCTTACCATGACATATGCAACGAAATTATATCAAACAGTTCACAAGATCTCGATAGGGCTCTCGGGTTTCATAAAATTGGCTAAGTGTACGTCATTTGCCAAGCTTCATTACTTGATGCTTGAATTTCTACCAAGCTGGTCGTCCTCCTTTGTTGTGGGAACCTGGCTAACAATTATTTCTCCTCTGATATAAAATTATTCTCTAAATAGTCAAACCATATCCAAATGGGATATCTTTTGATGATAAGAGGATCTCCACACACTCATACTCTTGACTGGCCAGATTTTATAGGAACATCTAGAATCATTTCTTTCATTTCTTTGCATTTGTGACCACTGTATTAGATCTGATGATGGACACAATACTCGATGTGTCCAAATTTGATGCACTTAAAAAGTTTGCAACTTGAGAGCTTGACTTTTTAATAGCAAATAGACTTTGGAATCTTATTCTAAATGAGTTCTTGGGGACTCATCTGATTGGACCTTTACAAACTCTCACTTATGGACTAATGAATCTGCACCCTTGAGCTTCAGAACCAACAATCCTCCATTTGGAATGAACTCCAATTCTAAGCCTTTAACTTGTAGTTTTGGTGTTTAGACATCTACATCTTGAGCTAAAGCATGTGAACCTTGACGTTTGAACATACGTTTCTAAACTTTGAACCTTTATCTTTGAACTTTGTATCATGTATTTGAACCTTCAAACCTTGAACTTTGTAGTTCAAAGCTCAAGTTCAACATGATATTGTTACATCTGAACTTGCATGCTGAGATTCTAGATTGAACATTGAACCTTTGAATCATGGACTTTCGAACCTTGGAATTTGCATTTGTACTTGAACTTCTGAACTTTGAGGTTCGAGCTCAAGTTCAACATAACCCCAGAACTTTTCCTTCTTTATGAGACATAGTCTACACAATCATCATTACCAATAAAGACCAACTAAAACACAAAGAAAATTTAGGGATTTCTTTTATGGGACCAATTTTCAAAGTTTAAAACATGGGGGCTAAAAACATGCTTACATTAATCGTAGAATTAATAGTGGCCATAGCATCAACTTTCTTATTGTGTATCCTTGGGAGTTGATGAAAAGAGAGACTGAAAAATTTAGACTTGAGTAAGTCTATCATCTATTTGTAAGACATTAGCTTATCATCTTTTGTCTCATAGTCATCATTGACTTGTTGGACTATTCTAGTCCTTCACCAATTATATAGTATGCTTAATTTACTTGTCAGACTATTTTATATCCCACATTTTTCTAGTCCTACAAAATGAAGAAACTATTGGATGTAGGCTTCATAAAACCCATTGACTATGTAGAGTGGATATCTAAACTAGTACCTATAAGAAAACACTTTGGGGGCATTTGAATATGTACAGACTTCTATGATCTCAATAAGGCATGTCATAAAGATGACTTATACCATTTTCCAATATAGATATCATTGTAGATATGATGACTAGATATTAGATGTTATTACTAATGGATAGCTTTTCAGTATATAATCATATCAAAATAGCTCTTGAAGATCAACATAAAACAACTTGCACATGTCCTTGGGGAATATATTTCTAAAATATCATGCCTTCCAATCTTAAATATGATGGGGCAACATACCAGAGAGAAATGATTACTATCTTCCACAATTACACACACATCTTAATGGAAGAATATGTAAATGGTCTACCATGCAAATATCCTAAACAAAACGATCACTTGGTCATTTGGGACAAAATATTCAAAATAATGGAAGGCTATAAGCTTCGGTTGAATCCAAAAAAGTGTGTCTTTGGAGTTGTGTCTGGAAGACTCCTCAAATATATTATGTCTCAATGAGGCATCAAGGTTGACCCTGAGAAAGTAAAATCAATACTCGACATGACTCCTCCAACCAATCTAAGAACATTAAGAAGCCTACAAGGAAAATTACAATTTATCTATAGATTTATTGCATAGTTGACAAATAAATGTCACTCCTTTCAGCATCTAGTAAGTAAAGGAGTACCCTTTTAATGGAATAAATAATGTGATGATTCCTTTCAATAGCTCAAAGACTATCTTCTAAATCCACTAGTTCTAATGGCTCTTATTCGAGGAAAACCATTTATTCTATACATATCAGCTACAAAAACAACATTAGGAGCCCTCTTAGCACGAAATGATAGACACGAGAGAGAGTGAACCAATTATTACATCAGTAGAACACTTGTGGGTTATGAATTGAACTATTCACTCATTGAAAAAGCATGTCTTGCTATCCAATTTATAGCCCAAAAGCTAAGACATTACATGCTACATCAAAAAACTAAGCTTATCTCTAAGATAGACACATTAAAATATCTCCTAAGTAAACCCTCTCTCACAAGGTGCTTAGCCAAATGGGTTATGATCCTCCATAAATTTGGCATAGAGTATGTGGATATAAAAGAAATCAAAGGGAAAGTGATAGCTAGATAGTTAGCAAAAGGACCTATAGCAGATGATCATCCAATGATAATAGATTTCCTAAATGAATCTATCTTTAACATGGACATAGCTAATGAATTGAAGCTTTACTTTGATGGCTCCCACACAAGAAATAGTTTAGGAGTTGGCCTTATGTTTTTCACACCTCAAGGGGATATAATCCCTAAGTCATATTGGATAGTATTTAACTGTAGAAAAAAAACATAGTAGAATACAAGGAAATGATAATAGGATTGAAGTTAGCCATGCAATGGAATATACAACACCTAAAATTATATGGTGATTCTCAGTTAGTTGTCTAACATGTCAATGATGACTATGAGACCAACGATGATAAGCTAATGACTTACAAACAAATGATAGATTTCCTCAAGTGTAATTTTTTCACACTCTCTTTCCATTATCTACAAAGGATACACTAAGAAAGTTGATGCTATGGCCTTTTTTACAGTGGGAATTTTATCTCATTGGAGCTATTACTCCTTCCTCCAATGGCCATAAGTTTATTATCATAGCAATTGAATACTTTACAAAGTGGTTTAAAGTCATCCCTCTAACTTTCACTACTAGAAAGAAGGTTTCAAGGTTTATCCTAAATTATATCATATGTCATTATGGAGTCACTCTTACCGTTATTATTGATCATTGTAGTTCATTTCAAAAAAAAGGACATTGTCAAGCTCTATGAAAGGTACAATATCTACCATGGATACTCTAGTATTTATCATCCATGGGATAATGGCCAAGAAGAAGCATCTAATAAGACCATTGTCAAGATCCTCCAAAAGACTATTAATGACTCTGGTTGAGATTGACACTTACAATTAAATCCACCTCTTTGGGCCTATAGAACAAGTGTGCATGCTCCCACTAGTGTGAGACCATACTCTCTAGTCTATGGAATGTAGGCCATCCTTTCTATTGAGATTTAAATCCCATCATTGAGAGTATCTGTATGAGACATTGTTGATAATGAGAACTACAGAGTGGCTAGACTACATGAACTTGAAATGCTAGATGAGTGGAGGAAAGTCGCCTTAACACATTTGCAAGCTTACCAAAGATGACTCAACAGAAGCTATAACAAGAAAGTATGAGGTCCTCACTTTGAGGTCAATGATCTGGTCCTAAAGATGAACTATAAGCCCCAACAACAAAGAGAGAAGCCAGACAAATTTGAACCTAACTAGGAAGGACCCTATGTAGTCACTGCAATATTTGGGTCTGGAGTATATTACCTGCAACTTAGGACAAAAAACCACTGCCTGTATCCATCAATAGTATGCATCTCCACAAGTATTATACTTGACTCTGTCTAAAAGTCCTAAAAATATATCAAAAAAATTGCAAAAAGTCCTACAAGAATATCAAAAAATGGCAAAATGTCCTAAGAAAAATATCAAAAAATGAAAAAAGTCATGAAAAAATGGATGCCTTGATGAAAACCTGCTAAACAATTGTCTTCGCATGAAAAATTGAGTCAAGAGAAAAATTCTAGCTAAAAGTGAAAACTTGGCAAACAAGTGCTTTGGGAAAGTACTGTGATAAAAACTAGGCAAATAGGCACCATGTCTAATCAGTTTTTGCTCCTCCATCTATTGGGATCCCATATGGTTTTTCTCCCCCTTGTTATTCCCAAATCACAACCCTCAAGCTACAAGACATCCCTAGCCCTTAAGCATGGCCTACAAATTGATTAACACCTCTTGTTATCTTCCCCTGAGCATCACTAGTCTATACATACTTTGTCTTTGGCTTTTGTACATAGTTTGCATCTTGTCTAGAGGAATATTACCTACATAGTAATTGAGTTTAAAATTAAACCTAGGTCATGTCCCTAAGAACACATTATCCATTGGACTTATCGCATATCAGATTGGAGTTAACATTTGTAAATCCTCTATGATTGTGAAAAAACCCTAAAAATTCAAATATGATCCTAAGAAAAGACCTATAAATTATATAATGTCCTAAAAAATAAATCAATAAAAATCATATAATGATCTTGAGAAAGGACCTAAAATCATAAAAAGTCCTAAAATAATCCCTACAAATTATAAAAAGTCTAAAAATAAACCTTAAAAATCATAAAATGTCCTGAAAAAATTAGCAACACAAAAACATCAAATATCCTCAAAAACCCTAAAAATAAAAAAACCCATCAAAAGTTTGCAATAAACCTTGTAAATAATCACCCCTTTTACCTAAACACATGCATATTTTTAGACCGAAAGCACCGTGCTTTAATGAAATCTCACCTTGAAACATCCTTTGAGCAATGTGAACCACCAACCAATTCAACTAGTCACTATGATCCCATCAATCAGACCAGCAATCAAACCTACCATATATTGATTTGTCAAACACTCTCTAGAAAAAAAAAAGACTCTAAAAAAAAATAATAAAGGATAAGAATAGCTATTGGTTCACGCTATTAGTGAGTGTTTTATTTTTACTTTATTTTTCTTCGATCATGTTCGTATGCCACTCGATGATATAAACTGATCTATGAGAGTGCTTGGGAAGGTTCGTGGCTATCTTTTTCTTTTCTATTTGTTGAATGTCCCTTTGAGAGTTTGGGGAATATATATACACCTCAGGAGGGATAAGGTCATTCTTTATCTGCATCATGCTTGTTTACACAAAGGGCTTACATTTGTGCTTTGACCCTTTATGCCATGATACACTGCATTCCATTTGCCATATCAAAATAAAGCTCCTTTGACATATAGTGTACTTTATGAAAGAAAAGAAGTCCCCACCTCATAAAAATTGGTTCTCATCTCAACTCCCATATCTTATAATGTCTCTCTCATCCACCGTCAAAATGCTCTAGTACTCTTATATACAAAAAAAATCCGCATCTTGCATTCCCACTATGTCAAAAGTCCAAAAAAGCCAAAAGCAATACTCACGTACATACATACATATATATACATGCCATTCACATCATTTTCCATTTCATTTGCATTCATTTTAGGAGAAAAGCATGTGGTAGAAAAGATATCATTTTCTAAGCATAACATGTGATAAACCAAAGCATGATGTCATCATATAAAGTTCACATAGAAAAACATAAATGCATCCATAATAAGAATGTGCATAATTCATCTCATATAACATATGTGTATATCATAAAAGTCTCAAAAAATATCAGAGTACATGATAATGGTTTACATCAATACTAGTTTCTCGTAGGTGTGAACCATGTAAGAGAATATCAACAACCAAACATGCCCCTCTACATAGGAATATGTCTATGTTAATCTATGTTGTCTCTAGCCTTAGAGCCTCTGCCTCACCTCAATGATCACCTCTTTCTAGTCTATTGTGGCTTCATTGGTCCTATCACTCCTCCATTTCTCTAAGTCCTTGGTGTTTTCCAAGACTATGATCTTGATGCCTGATAGCTCTTTACCCTCCACTCCTGAGGAACTGAAATCTCATAATGAGTCCTCTAGTACTATGAATTTGCATGTACCTCACCCACCATCCTAGTTGTCTCCTGAATGGATGCATCCTTGATACTATTGATGAAGTCTAGGGACTCCTCTACTGCTCTCTTTTCCATGTGTACTACTATGTCCAACTCTATTGTAGCTTGGTCATGTTGAGCCCTCAATTGCTCAATCTCTACTATGAAGATTGCTCACTCTTAGTCCTAAGATGTATAATGCTTGTCTAACTTAGTCTAGAGCCCTCCAATCACCTTCATCATATAAACCTCTAGCTCTCTGTGATTTGTATGTGTTGGCACTAACATCTCCTCTAGTGCATCTATAGGACCCTCATCTATATCCATCACTAGGGAATCCATACCGATGTCCTTATCTCTGTTGAACTCACTCCCACCCTCACTATCATCCTCTCCATCTCCCCTCACTATCTCCACCCTCCTTGTCATCATCTCCCACCTCATCCTCATCATCATCTCCATCTGTATCATCATCACCATCACCCTCCTCATCCTTGTCATCATCCCTTCCCTCTCCATCTTTCTCCTCCTCTCCATCTCCCCTATCCTCCTCATCCTCCTCCTCACCTCTATCCTAGTCTCTCTATGATCTGATCCTCAATACTGGGACCACTAGATCTACTAAAGGCCTTAGCTAGTGTTGTGCAAACCACCTATCATATGTCAGTATCATATGAACATCAATCACATCTTCCTCTTCTCACCATAGTTTGGGCTATAATAACTCAAGTTGTGCATAGGTTGTCTGAGTCCTAATGGGTACTCCCTACTCTCTGACCTCTGACTCGATTGGAAAAATAGTGCAAGTCCTATAGGAACATCCTATCTTTCCCCAAACTATCAACGTATTCTCTCATGAAAATACATCTCAATGACCAAATGCCTAATGATAGTACACCCACTCAAGTACCACTCCTCTCTATAGTATGGTAGGTGGATCTCGTCATCCTCCCTGTAAGAATTTTCCTTAGGGAAAACTAACACCAAGATTAAGAAGCTCAAACACTAGCACAATATGGACCAATAATGGATGATCATAATAACAATAATGAGAATATCATATGTTTACATACACACTAGAAGTTCTTGTATATAAAGGCATCTAGAATGATAAGGAGATAACAAAGTAATAAGCCTCACAACTAAGCACATGTTCACCAAGAGTGGAATATCCTCCATTGAGCATAGATGTTAGTGCAATGATGAGAGGATAAGAATATCAAGGTGTATCTCATAAAGAGATGTTGTAGAAACCATGTGCTTAATTAGAGTACAAACAACTATGTTGTCAACATGACAACTTAGATGATTATGCAAACTCCTATGTTGTCAACAAGACAACTCATCTAACAATGCATACTACTAGGTGCCTATATGATAAATAATAAAATAATGCATTTAACCTAAGTAAATTTAAGTAAAGTATAATAATAATTAATTATTTACACTAATAGCCCCCCTTAAGTGCACTTATGGGAATGCACTTAAGCTCACAAAAGCTATGATGAACATACACAATGGGTCCTGGCTACTAGGCCATTTTAGGTACCCATGTACAAATACAATGCTCTATATATAATGCTATGCAATGCAATGAAATTTCTCTAAAAATGGAGAAAGAGGGAAAACTTCATGAGAAAAACCCTCCCCCAAAAAGAGAGATGAGAGAGAAGAAGACCTTATGTAAGGAAAAAATCCCTCCCATAAGAGAGAAGAGAGAAGTCAAGGGACTCACCTTTCTAAAATATTCCACACCCACAAGAGATCTCACAAATGAAGATACTTGACCTCAGTGAAGGGTTTGGTGAAGATATTTGCAACTTGCACTACTATAGGACAATACTACGATGCAATGACTTGCTCATGTATTAGCTCTTTGATGTAGTGCATATGAACCACAATATGTTTGGTCCACTGATGCTGAAATGAATGTTTTGAGATTTCAATAGCACTTTGATTATCACAATGAATGACTATGGGTTTAGGTATGTCAAATCCAAACTTCTTTGGAATATGTTATAACCAAATAGCTTTTGTAACCATAGTGACAACTCCTCAATACTCAGCCTCAGTCGAAGAAAGAGCAATAGTATTATTCTTCTTACTCTACCAACAAATGGGGTCAAAACCAAGATGAAACATGTAACCTGAAGTAGACTTGTGAGAATAAAGATCCCCTACATAGTTTGAGTTTGTATAACCAACCAACTAAAGTCTAGTACCTCCTACATAGTGTGTCCCATGTGTATGTGTACCCTATATGTAGCGTAAAATGCATTTGGGGGCCTTCCAATGAAGCTAATAAGGCTCCTACATGAAGCAAGAAACCATGCTAACTAAAAAATATATGTCAAGGCGTGTATGTATCAAGTAGATGAGACTCCCAAATAAATGTCTATAAAATGTAGCATCAACAAGTGGAGTGAAACACTTGCCCTCTAACTTAACACTTGAAAGAAAGGGAGTAGGAGCAGGCTTAAAATCACTCATGCAAAAGTGAGAAAGTAAATCAAGAGCATACTTGGGTTGAGAAAGTGTGATCCTAGCTAAAGATTGTGTGATCTAAATACCAAGGAAATAATGAAGTAAACACAAATTTTTCATAGCAAATCTATCCTGCAAAGAAGCCTTGACACTGGCAATGATAGAACAAGTACTTATTGTAATGATCAAGTCATCTACATAAAGCATGAGTATCAAGTGTGTGTCATCCTGCTAAAGAATGTAGACATTCAAATCTAAATGACACTTGGTGAATCTTGCTCAGAGAAGAAAGGAATCCATCTTGGCATGCCAAGTCTGAAGAGCCTACTTGACACCATAGATAGACTTTTACAACTTGCAAACCAAAGTAGTATCCTGAATGAAACCCTGTGGTTGCTCCATATAAATCTCTTCAAGAAGATCATGATTCAAGAATGCACTCTTCACATCCATCTAATGAACAACCCAACCATGAGCTGCAACAATAGCTAGTGTCAAATGAATGGAGTTCATCTTAGATAATGGTCCAAAGGTCTTAGTATAGTCAATACTAGGAACCTATGAGAAACCTTTGGCAACAAGTCTAGCCCTATGTTTATCCAAACTTCCATCCACTACAAACTTGGTCTGATAGATCTACTTACACCAAACCAACTTTCTTCCCTTAGGAAGAGGAACTAGGTCCCAAGTGTTGTTTTCATTAAAGAATTATATTCTTCCTCCATGGTCTTGTCCCATTTAGGAACCCCTGATGCTTCTTTAAATGATTTTCCTGCTAGTATCTAAAGGATTCCCCACCAATGAACCTGCTGAATCAAGTGTTTGTTGTGCCCAACAAGGTCTAGTGGAAGAAGAAGAAGAAGGAATATCCTCACTTGTTTGTGGAACCTATGAAGGTAGTGTCATGTGAGTCAAAGTTGAAGGAATATCATCTTCCATGTCACTGTCATCACTTTCCATGATGAAGGAAGGAGGAGTCAAAGGAGCCCAACTTGGATAAGTTTCTTCAAAGTGAACACTCATCTCAAAGAAGATTTCATGTGTCTCTACATCTGTGAGTTTGTATGCCTTAATGTGGTTAGGATATCCAACAAATATACAAGGTTTTCTTTGAGGTTCCAATGCCTTTCATCTTTGTGGAGGTATCCTTGCCCATGCTGGACAACCAAAAACTTTAAAGTGTTTTACACTTGGTTTTCTTCCACACCAAGCCTCAAAAGGTGTAATTCCAGTTAGGGCCTTATGGGGACTTCAATTTTGGATGTTGTTAGCACAACACATGGCTTCTGCCCTAAATATTTGATCTAGAGACTTATGTTGTAGTATACGAGTGTTCATCTACTTAAGGGTTCTATTCTTCCATTCAACAACACCATTTTGTTGTGGAGTGTATGCAACTAAATGTTGAAGATCAATACCCTCATGAGTACAAAAGTCTATAAGCCTTGAGTTCACATATTCCCTTCCATTATCTATTTGTAGAATCTTGATGGCTTTCTCTAATTGCTTCTCAACTTGAGCTTTGAAGGTGATAAACTTATCAAACACTTCACTCTTATGAGCAAGAAAGAAGAGCCAAGTGTAGTGTGAAAAGTCATCAATGAAGATGAGAACATAGCGAACCTTTTCAAATGATGGTATTGGAAATGGGCCAACTATATCACTATGAACCAATTCAAGAACAAAAATAGCTCTCCAAGACTTCCCCTTGTCAAACTTCTCTTTGGGATGCTTTCATGCTTCACAACTTGTACATACACCCTCTGAATACTTGATTTGAGTAGACCTATGACCATATCCTTGTTGCTAAGTTGTTGAAGGTAGCGGTAATTGAGATGTCCAAACCTCTCACGCCATAGTTTACTTTGTGAATTTGAGTGGGTCAACAAGGCAAGGGAAGTGGACTTAGGCAGAAAATGAGAAAAAGAATAAAGTCTTGCCTCATGATTAGCATTTCCAATTACCACCATACAATCATCCTTGAGATTTTTCACCACAACTAAATCAGGAAGGAATTCCACTTTTTTTCCACATCCATAGTGAGTTATTTGGTAGATTGAAAGAAGGTTGATGCTAAGGTTGGGAACATGAAGAACATCCTTGAAGACTCCATTGTACAACTCAACATTTCCTCTTCCTTCAACTTCCATTTGAGTGTCATTTCCCACATAGATGTAAGGTACATGTGATGGTTTCAAAGAGGAAAAATACTCCCTTGAAGCACCCATATGATGTGTAGCTCTTGACTCAGGAAACCATTCCTCAAAATTGTCTGTACTTGCTACCAAAGCTTGTCCCTTACCTTTTGAAGTGGTTGAATATCCCTTATCCTTATAGGCATTTGGTATATCAATATTATGTTTCCTAATTATGCTTAGCAACTCATCAATTTTCTTACCTTACACTCATGTTCATCATGACCATTCTTCTTATGATAGGCACAAGTTTTCTTCTCCCTTTTGTTGAAGTTGTTCCCCTTCTTATCATTTTTGGAAAAAGACTTGCCTTGTTGTGAAGAAGATTGCTGTGTAGAGGAAGATTGATGCGTAGAGGAAGATTTTTGTGTGTCATCTTGTAGCTTAGCCTTCCACTAATTTTGCTTCTTTTTTATAAATTTTACCACCTTGATTCAATTGATTAGCTACCAAGGCTTTGGTCTTGGAAGACTGGAGAATTCCCATACTCACTAAATTTTCATGTTCTAAGACTAGGATTCTTGAAAATGACTCGAATGAAGGCTTAGTGAAGGCACTACCCATTGTTAACTTGTGAGTATTATAACTTGAAACAAAAGCTACATATTTAGGAGGAAGATGAGTCATCACATGTTTGATCAACTTTCCATCCTTGATGGGTTCACCACAATCCTTAAGTTGTGCCCTATACATGTCTACTTGGGTAAGATAATCTTTGATGGTGTCAAAATTCCTAGGATCCAATTTGAGAAGATTGTTCTCAATGGTGTAGGCCATATCTTCATATACTATCTGATACAATGCTTCAAGTTTATCCTAGACTTCTATTGGATTGTTAAGGTTCCTATTGTGATATTTGATAGGATCTGAGATATTATATAACAAGGTTCCTAGGGCCATTTCTTGTTTTGATGCCCAGTCTTCTTTATGAGACTCATCAACATCATCATTAGGTTTCTTTGCTGCACTAGTTACATAACATAGTAAACCTTTTTAAACGAATGGTTTCTTTATCTATTCTTTCCAAGTAGAATAATTATGTGGTGTTAACTTAGAGAAAGAACCCATAATGCAAAAGAAAGAGCACAATATCAAGGAGACACAAGAACACAAGAAACCCCCCACCCCCCCCCCCCCCCCCCCCCCCCCCCTGCTCCCGAAAAAAAGAAGAAAAAAGAATGCTTAAGGTACTTTATATGTAGTGCATTTACAATAGGCCACTTGTCAAAATGGACAAAAGAGGACTTCTAATTTTTCTATTTACAACCTCCTCTTGGAGTTCAAATCTTGTACTTAGCAATGTAGCTCAGATATTAAACAAATTTGAAGTTTAATCAAAGAAATACAATGGAAAAAAGGATCTATTTTTGAAAGTGGTATTTCTATCCACACAAGCCTATAATCTAATTACAACTCTAGAAAGTAGATGAAAAACTAAGCACTTTTAAAAAAATGGAATTTGAATATGTGTCTAGATGAGCTCGAACTAAGCCTTTGACGTCACAAAGATCGTGATTTGAAATTTGTAGAAACATTTAGGAAAAAAGATCTCAAACATCCTACACCAATGTGTAGATCACAAAATTCTACCCCAAAACAAAAAAAGTTGCTTAGAAAAAGGAGTCTGTATGAGGGAGATATCATTGTTTGAAAATCACCTCTACAATTATTTTTCCCAAATCATCACCATCGCATCTCCAAAAATCAATTGACTCTAGATTTCATCTCAGATGTCTAATTTTGATGAAAAAAAAGTTGATTTGGGGTTTTTTTGACCTTTTGAATATGATGGCAATATTTGATTTGCACTAGCAAGCTCCAATCTTGTCATGTAAAAAAAAATCTCCTACTGGCATAAAAGGCCAATTTTTTCATAGAATTTTAGAAATAAAATGTAAATCTGAAAAGCAAAAATGTAGAGATGCAAAAACATTTCGATCTAAAAAATTAATTGCATAGATCTAAAGAGATCATGCCAATTTCACAAATTAGGCCTTCAAGTTCTTGTTTGCAAAAAAAATTGCCTCAGATTTGACTATGGCCTAGGGTATGCAAATTTATACTCAAAATTCATCAAATTGATCCTCTAGAATTAATGGTGAGGCCCACTTTGGCTCTAGACACTCTTAATAACTGTAGATACTCTAGATCTGAATCATGGTCCTCTGAGAGGTGAAGCAAAAATGGTCTCCAATGGCTATGTGAAGAGAAGCTCTCTCAGCTCTAATACCATGTAAGAATTTGCCTTAGGGAAAAATAACACCAAGATCAAGAAGCTCAAACACTAGCACAATATGGATCAATAATGGATGATCAAAATAATAATAATGAGAATATCATATGTGTACATACACACTAGAAGTTCCTGTATATAAAGGCATCTATAATGACTAGGAGTTAGCAAAGTGATAAGCCTCACAACTAAGCACATGTCCACAAAGAGTGGATTATCCTCCATTCAGCATATAAGTTAGTGCAATGATGAGAGGATAAGAATACTGAGGTGTACTCATAAAGAGATGTTGTAGACACCATGTGCTTAATTAGAGTACAAACAATTGTGTTGTCTACATGACAACTCAAATGATTATGCAAACTCCTATGTTGTCAACAGGACAACTCATCTAACAATGCATACTCCTAGGTGTCTATATGATAAATAATAAAATATTGTATTTAACCAAAGTAAACTTAAGTAAAGTGTAATAATAATTAATTATTTACACTAACACTCCCACCTAAAGAAATCTATGTATGGCCTCCATATGAAGTATGTCAAGGTGTCCAACTGATGTCAAAATTATAATGTGTATCCCAATGGTCCTTGTGCTAGTGCTCCTCCATAGCTATATGCATATGGCATGTGCTCCACTAACACTCTATCTATAGTGTCTTGAATATTTCTATGTGCTCATATGTCTAGATTTGTAGTAAGCTGACCTTGATACTTTAAAATGATAACTCTCCTTTGTAGGCAATTTGGTGGAGGTGATAATACAACATACCTAATATACATGATCCCCACATAAACATATTCCCATACAACATCATCTGCTCCAAGACCCTACCCCATCATACTAGGAACCCATTCCCTCTCATGTTTGGAATTAGTAATCCCCCCACCACCCAACATATCACCCCTAAAAGGCTCTCATGTTAATCTTCTAGCACCTTCCATTTGATCTCATAATCTTGGATCCCTATCTCTTCATCCCCACATCCAAATATACAATGTAACATACAAGGTCATATAATACTATCTCCTCATGAATAGGAATCTAAAGGATGCACCATACATCCTCCAATGTCATAGTCACCTCTCGATTATGTGGATGGAAGGAACTCATCTCTAAGTTCCATCTCTCTGTTAATGTTGTCACCAAGCCCCTATTTTCCCTTATCCCAAGCATAAATGTGATGTCGTATAATCAAAGAAAAATGAGTATCTCCCACTTGGTAGTTTTCATCCTATGACATAATGATAGGCTCAGTGGCCTATGATTCATTTTCCTCAACAAGGGAAGGTCCCCCTACATAATCATACACATTGTGTCAACTTTTTATGGATTTTGAACAAGTTTGACCTAAGTCTAACCTAAGTTGACCAAGTTTAACCAATTTTGACCATATTTGAGTAGTTTGACCTAAGCTTTGACCTCTTTGTAGGGTTTTGAGCATGTACACACAAAATTTGGAGTCATTTCAAGTTCATTTACCCTATTTTTGCACTCCAAAACTTCCAAGTGCACAATTAGGCTTACCAAATGCAACCATGGTGCAAATGGTCATGCCAACTTCACCCATGGTGTAGTTGGTAATGCCAACTACACCCTTGGTGCGCTTGGGGTAGTTGGATACCCAAAACTACCCTCGAGACCTTGTTTGACCCCTATATTAGCTAGAAAAATGTGAAATGCATAAAATACATAAAGAGGCTTTGATGCGCTCACTAGTGGTCCTGTGTCTACCCATCACTGATAGCTAGGTAATCATTCTCCATGATGATGATCCCTTCATAGCCTATCCATCTTCCTTGCTCCAAAGTTTCTTTCTTCTAAATGAGAGGGTAAAAATGACCTCCAAACCTCTCTCTAGTCCCTTTTATAGCTCTTTTTCTACTGAGATGGATGTGTAAGAAGTCCCTTTTGTGTTGATCACAATGGTTTTGCACTTTGAACCCCATAACTTTTGTGTTTGAGCTTTGATTCTCAATCCTTTAGTTGCTATGGATTCATCTCTTTATTGTCGACAAATTGACCTATCGTTTTTATTTTTTTAGTTAATTACTTGAGGGAGAACCCATATATTCCAATCCTATTGGGGCATATTTTTGTGGCTTTTTCATAAGTTATTCTTTGACACAACACTCTAAATTGCATTATATCAAAGAGGGGAAAAATGTAGATGCTAAAAAATGGTTCATGTCTATTGTCTCATCACATTTTCATACTAACATGTCCCATTTCTCATTTCACTAATTTTGAGCATATCTGACATATTCTTCATCATTTGCACCTCCTTTTCAAATAAACTGCAGATCATTTTAGAATAGGCTCCTATTTCATCTAAACTTTTCAGAACCAACTCTAAATCATTTCAACATTATCATATTCTTGTTTGGTCAACTCTAAACCATTTCAATGTCAACAAAATTCCTTCAAATCAACCCAAAACCTTTCCAAATCAACACTAAACCATCTTGAATCAACCCTAAATTATTTTGATTCAACCCTAATAGATTTGAAATATTTGAAACATCCGTCATCAATAATCATTTATCCATTCCTTGGCATTGTTGTATCCCTTGCTGCCTTGTCAATATATCAAATCTATCAAATTTGACCTTAGCACTACCATGACCCTCAATGCTAGGTCAACCTATCATTTTTATCATTCAATCATTGAAATTGTTAAGCACCTCAGTTTTAGATGTCACAAGATTCAAGAAGAGTTGGTAGATTAACGGATTTTTGGATGATTGATTGATTAACAAAGGAACAAACATGTTCCTTATAAAGAATTACAAGGACGTTGTTTCTAAAAGAAACAACGTAGACTGAAGATAGAATTAGAAAAAAAACTAGAGACAGGATAGGAAACATTCCTATCTAGACTAAAGACAAAAGAGATAGGATAGGAAACATTCCTATCTAGACTGAAAGACAGACTATAGACAAGTAGTTGACTATTATAGAAAGTATAAGATATTATCTTAATACCCTCCCTTAATGGTCAATGTACACATGTCAGAACATTATGTGATAACTAAGATCCTCCCTGGATCCACAGAATGCTAAAACCAAGAAGCTTTGTCAGAAGATTGCTATGACTCAAAATAGGTTGCAATTACAAAACTTCATTTTTCTGGAAAAAATAGTAAAACCCAAAATCTCACGCAACCTTTCATATTACAGACAACTTGAAAATGATTTTTGAGGAGAAAATCAACAAACCCAAAAAAAATAGAAATAGATTCAGGAGGTGAAAAATGCAACTTCGTCTTGATCAGGAAGCTCAACAACTTATGCTGTTGTTTCATGCAGCTCCTCTAGATATTTCTAGATTTCTACAGCTGACTTGCCAGAAGGAATTTGCGGTAGCTGATCATCGATAATAGAGAGCTTAAGAAGCATAAAAACTTCTCGATTGTGATCATCAAACTTGTCTTGTTCTTCTTGGTCGAAAGTCAGACGAGTCTTTGTGCCCAGAACAAGCTCATCCAAATGACGATATTCGAAGATTGTCAACATGCACCGCTTTCAGTGATTATAATTGTGGCCATTGAATCGTAGACTGCCCTCCAACATTAGATTAGTTAAAGATGCCATTTGAACAAAGTTTGAGGTAATGTTGAGGCTGACCCAAAAAAAAGAAAAGTGCCTAGAAGGAATCTGCAGTCACAATGTAAATCTGTCGGCTTGAAAATTGAGGCACAAAAAATGAGGTACCTAGAAAATTCTGATGAAGACCCATATGAGGTCTTGAAAAACCCACCAAGAATTTGCAAACATAAAAATTTTCTGACCCCAAAAATTAGGGTTTCAAAAAAAATGGCCCTGGTTGAAAAAAGCTTGAAAACACTTCAGATTTCTTGATAAAAATGGTGAATTTTTTTTCAGCGAGAGCACAAAGGATGAAGAATGCAGACAAAATGAACTAATCCTTGACCCTACAATTGTGATTTTTCTCTCAAATGAGGTTGAAAATATATGGACGTGAGTTGCTTCAAACGCATGTGATTTGGACGCGATTTGCAAAAAAAATTGCGAGCATTCCCAAGGATACAGGCATGAATTTTGTAGACCAGGAGGCTGCAAGCAGAGACGACTTCGTGGAGTGTAGAACTCAAAAAAAGAAAAAAAGCCTAGCTATTGCGAACATGACTTATAGACCAAACAAAAACTCCAGGCCGCAAAGAAAATAATATCAAACGTGATTTGCTAAGCATGATTTTACCAGTCATGAGTAGATAAAAATGGCTTTCATTTTGCATGGACACGATTTTCAGATTCATAAACTCTAGCTAAAACTTAGATGAGCACAGATAAATTTTTCAAAAAAGTAGAAATCTTGGATAGGCTATAGAGAAATATTTAGAAATAATTTCAAAAATTTAGTAGATAATTTCAAAAGAAATTATAATTTTTTTGAAAAATTGCTTATCATGGCTCTGATACCATGTTACAAGATTCAAGAAGAGTTGGCAGATTAATGGATTTCCAGATGATTGATTGATTAACAGAGGAACACATTTGTTCCTTATAAAGAATTACAAGGACGTTGTTTCTAAAAGAAACAACATAGACTAAAGATGGAATTAGAAACAAAACTAGAGACAAGATATGAAACATTCCTATTTGGACTGAAGACAAAAGAGACAGGATAGGAAACATTCCTATCTAGATTGAAAGATGGACTACAAACAAATAGTTGACTATTATAGAAAGTATAAGATATTATCTTAATATTAGATCTATTGGCACTCAAAATTATGACTCTGATTTTGAGTACCATTTTGAAAAATAAGTCTAATCAAGCTCCTATAAATGCTTTTCATGCATATGTACCTAGTTATCATTTCAAGGCCAGTGATATGTTTCAAGTTTTTAACACCTTTAATTTAGTACATGCATGCATCCCATGATAATAAATTTCCATTCTAAGATATTTCTTAAAGTTTCATTTTGAGAATTTTCCAGATCTGCAGTTTTGCCTAAGTGTCAAATAGAGACAGAAAGCCTAGTTTGCAATTGAATATCTTGTACCTAGTAAAGTTTCATGGATCACCACTTTTGGAGTGTCTAGTATGAATATTAGAGAACTTATATTTCATATTTTAAATCATTTTGATATGTTTTGACAAGGTTTTGAATCACTCAAAGTTGGTTGTTCATTATTGTCATGCTGATGCACATTGTTCAGAATTCTGCGAATCCTTGTTTGACAATGAGTGTTTTTTGGCCCATTAATTATCTTGAATAAATGGTCATGTCAGTGCATTTTAATCATAAAATAAATACTATATTTGTGATTTGGGTTCCTGATGAATTCGTTTGATGAGTTTTCCAAGCTGATTCAATTTACAAAAACCCAAAATTGCCTAGTTGCCCTTTAAGACAATTTACTAGAAGCTTTGTTTTACCAGTTATAACTTTGATCCAATTGACCCTAATGAAGAGATTCTTTTTTCGTTGCATTCTAGGGTTAGAGACATGATGTATTTTAGATTTTAAGTTATGATGAATTCGTTTAACTAGTTTTCAAACATGATTCCAAATATAATTTCTAAAGTTTATCTAGTAACTGAGTGTGCAATTTTATTGGAAGGCATGTTTGTGATGTAAATTTGAAACCATGATATATGAAGCCAAGAATATTTCCTCACTACATTCTAAACCAAAAGACTTAAATTTTTCCAATTTGGAAGTTTTGACGAATCCATTTACACACTTTCATAGGTTCCTTTCATTTGTAAAAATTATTATTTTGCTAGTATACCGAGCTCTGCAATTCCAAGTACCTAACTTCATGCACTTGCCAAGTTTTCCCAATTATTCATCATGAGGTCAAAATTCATATTCATACTCTCCATATGAGAGTCTACCAATTCCCTGAGTTTCATCTCCTCAAGTTGTTGTTTGATCAATTTTCAAAGTCAAAACTAGATGCATTTTATTGTTTCTGACATGTTTGAATGCAAGGTAGTTTGGAGGCAACTTTAAGAATTAATAAATTTTCATCCACATGTCGTCATAGGGAAAAAATTTATTGGGTGAGAGTATGAACTAGATATCATATATGTTAAGTAGCAAAGCCCAATCAGGTGTTTCTATCATTTTTTAAGACCGATCCATGAACCTCTCAGCATAAAGTGGCATGTTATCAGATAAGTTTGAAAGTAAGTTTTGATTGATCAATCAGTGCTTAATTTTGCACCTAATCACTCCCAGGAAAGTCATTGGATAAGTTTGAAGGATAGTTGTTTGAAGTGCAATTTTTTTCTAGCCAGACCCATTTTGGGGTCCCGACTAATTTTCTTCAAATTGATATGTTATGACATATATGAAAGCGTTCATTTGAGTCTTACAATAAACTTCTAAAAATGATGTCAAGAAGTGTGTATGAACTAATGATGGGTTAGGGGATATTTTTATTGAATTGTGAATATTTTATTATGCCCATTTCATTATCCAAGACTGAATAAATGTGTAGGATTGTACACACAAGGATAATACTATATAAGTTCTTATGGTGAAAATAGTTCATTTGAAACTAGTTTTTTTAGCTATTTGTTAGGAAAATTAATGCATTAGATACCGTAAATGAGTGATTAAAATATTTAATGAAAGGGTTATGTGGAGCATCTCAACCAATAAAAGATGATCAAGTTAGACATCTAATGCAATGCACACTTAGATGGACAAATCAATGCATAGCTACCACAAAAAGCCAATAGATCAAATTTTGTATGGTATTTAATAAGGGGATTAGATATTGGTCTAAAAGAATAGAGGTTGAAGGGTTTGTTACACACAACATGGCTCACATTTTCCCATTTTTAGTGCTTGGCTCCTCAATTTATGTCATTGGAACATAACGTACAGTCAAGAGTTTTCCAAAATGATCAAGTGAGAGGAGAATTGATTGTCAATTCAATATTAGAAATGTTGGATTGCAACCCACTCATAATACCTATGATATAGTCATTGCAAGTTTATGAAGAGTGTTCTTGGTAATGTTATACTGAGCCATTGGCATGAACATGAATATGAGATTTCTATGAGAATTCTTCTCATGCATTGGTGCATTAGGGAGTTTTTTCTTAGTCAGGATACCACCATCAACAAAATCATTTGTCTATATGTCCTATGACCAATGTTTTCCTCATCATACCTCTATGTGAGATTCTATATCAGCTGTTGAACTTGTAATAGAAATAAAAGTATATGATATTTTGAATTTGATATAAGGTGATCTTGAAAAAAGAGAGGCATTTTTTAATCTATTACAAGTGCAATAGACTTTAGTAAAATCTCCGAGTTGTGGGTGCTACATTCCATCTCCATAAAATCCTTCACCATTTCTTGTATAAAATCATCATTTCATTCTTGGCTTGGCTTGAAAATAGGATACTGAATTTGATTCAAACTATGTTGTGGTTCAGTTGGGTAGAATGACTTATAAGAAAATATCCCACATTTTCCCCAAGATCTTATTTCAAGTCATTTTTATGTACCACTAAAAAAATATTAAGTGTCTAAAGTCTCATGATTCATGACACGAGGCATGCTCATGCATGGGGCCCATATACAGGTAGGTGATAAGTAGATGTAGAGTAAATTTTGATTCAATGTAGAGGTGACCTGGATATGCCATGGCAAGGTGACTGACCAATTGAAATATGCCACATGTCACATATTCCTAGATAAAAAATCTAGTAGGATTAACCAATTAGTAGTTGACATAGGGAGGACAATAGATAACTAGGGCCAAAGGTACACCCAACTACTAAAGCCACCTACAAGAGTAAACACAATGGAAACACAATATAGAGAACAACAACCAAAGGAGATAAAAGGAGAAAAAAAAACTTTATTGATTCATTAAATCATCAACATACATGCCTAGTTGTAAGGCCTTCTAGGTTATGGCCAACATTACAATTCAGACTTCAATGATGATCTTCACATTGCAACTCCTATTGACTCTTCCTTATGAATCTACTTTTATTATTCCCAAAAGACACTTCCCAAGACCCCCTTTAAATAATTGCATGGTGAAAAGTTTTCCTATTACAATTACCAACTAAATAAACCCTTACATTAAATATATAACAAGCTATAATTCAACTCTCAACAAATATTAAATGTAAATATGAAACTAAATACGAGAAAGATTAGCTCAAAATAGAACCAAACATATATAGCTTGGCCAAAGAAAGGACCAATGAAAATAATGACACTCAAAAATTCTTGGCACATACATGAACCCGGAACAATAGGCACTCAACATCAACCATGAACTCAGAAATCATAGAGAACTCAACATCAACCATGAACTCAACATCAACTACAAGCTTGACAACAACCATGAACTTGGTAAAAAAAAGAGAGCTTGGCAACAACTATGGACTTAAAAATAAATAAGAGCTCAACATCAACTACAAACTCAACAACAACTAATAAACAAGAAACATGTAGGATAACAATACAACCCAAGATGCTCCTACATAGATAGCTGGGGTTGAAAGAAATGATTCTCCTGAATCATGCAAGTGTCACAACTTGAGCTAAATCCAAATTAGATTGAGAAATCCACGTATCATTTTTAACTAGTTTGTTTTTCTACTTTACCAAATACTCATAGTAATATTTTCCTCTTGTGCTTTTACCAACTCTTTGATTCAATATATGTTCAACCTCTTCAATTTGCTTCTTAGGATAATCATTTGATACATCAGCTTCATTATCTGACTCATGGTACTCATACAAATCAATAACATTGAATATAGGTCCATGTCATTAGGTAATTCAACTTCATAAGCATTACCACTATCAAACCTCCTCAAGATCTCACAAGGTCCAAACTTTTTCATCTTTAGTTTACTATATGTTCCACTAGGAAATATACCTTTCTACAAATGAACCATCACCACATCACCAAATTCAAAATCATGATGTCTTCTTGACTTATCAGCATTCTCCTTATACTTATGATTACTTTGTTCCAACCTCAACTTCACTTCCTTATACAAAGGATCCATAAAATGATAAAATTCTACCCGTGCAACACTTCTCTTTTCTTCACTAGAAATATCTCTCAAATTAGATATTCCTCTAGGCTGCATTCTAGTAACAAACTCAAAAGGTGTTTTCCCTGTACTCCTATTCAAAAAATTATTATATGAAAACTCAACTTGTGTCAATACCAACTCCCAATTATGTGGTTTATCTCCAACTATACATCTCAACAAGTTACCCAAGCTTCTATTCACAACCTCTGTCTATTCATCTATTTGTGGATGGAATGTAGAACTAAACTTCAACTCAGTACCCATCTTCTTCTACAAATTCTTCCAAAAGTAGCCAACAAAATTATTGTCTCTTTCAAAAATAATATTTCTTGGTAAGCCATGCAGTCTAACAATATATTTGAAGAAAATCCCAGCAACATTTTCAACATCAGATGTCTTCTTACATAGTATGAAATGAACCATCTTAGAAAATCTATCCACAAAAACAAATATAGAATCATACCCCTTTTTTCTCTTAGGTAATCTAGGAAAAAAACCCATACTGATGTCACTACAAGGTTTCTCAAGAACAAAAATAGGTGTATACAAACCAATATTCTGACTTACTCCTTTTGCAACTTGACAAACTCCACAACTTTTTATAAATTTCTAAACATCCTTATACATTTGTGGCCAATAATACTTATCCTTCAACAAACTCAATGTTTTATCAATTCCAAAATGTCCAGCCAATCCACCACTATGCTTTTCCTTAATCAAATTAAATCTCATATCACTTTTAGGTATACACAATTGAATTCCTTATAACAACATACCTTCTTGAATAAAATATTCATCATACTTACTCATGTGATTTGATAGATTTTTTGTTGTGCACTCTCTCCATGCCTCGTAAAAATTAGGATCAGTATCATACAAATTCTTTATCTCATCAAAACCAAGAACTTCAACATTCATCTCGTTCAACAAAGAATATCTTCTGCTCAATGCATCAACAACTCGATTAGTGATCCCACTCTTATGCTTAATAAAAAATGTAAAACTCTACAAGTACTCAACCCACTTCATATGTCTCTGATTCAATTTGTGTTGACTTCCCAAGTACTATAAAGCTTTATGATCAGTATGCAACAAAAACTCCTTATGAATCAAATAATGTCTCCATTTGTTCAAGGCTTGAACAAATTTATAAAACTCTTGATCATACACAAAATACTTCCTTCTAGCATCATTGAACTTCTTACTACACAAAGAAATAGGTTTACCTTCTTGACTCAATACAACTCCTATTGCACTACCACTTGCATCACATTCAACTTGAAATACCTTATTGAAATCAAGAAAAGCTAATACAGGTAACTCAACAACTTTTCATTTCAAAGTTTCAAAACTATTATAAGCTCCATGTGTCCATTTGAAATCCTTTTTGTCTCCTCTCATTGTCTCAGTCATAGCATTACAAATAGAATTGAAATTCTTTATAAAATTCTTGTAAAAACTAGCCAAACCATGAAATGAGCTTACCTTACCCACATTCTCAGGTGTAGGCCATTCCAAAATTTCTTTAACCTTCTTAGGGTCCATTCTCAAACCATCAGGTAAAATCAAAAATCCCAAATACAAAATTTCCTCTTGCATAAAAGAACACTTTTTCAAGTTAATCATCAACTTCTCCTCTTTCAATCTCTACAATACTTGTCTAACATGCTCAAGATTTTATTCCTTATTCATACTATATATTTGAATATCATCCAAATATATAATCACAAACTTACCCAAAATCTCTTGAGAACCTCATTCATCAACCTCATGAAAGTACTAGGTGCATTAGTCAAACCCAAAGGCATTACCAACCATTCATAAAACCATCTTTTGTCTTGAAAGAACTCTTCTATTCATCACCTTCTCTGATTTTGATCTGATGATAGCCACTCTTCAAATCAATATTGATAAAATACTTTTCTCCACTCAAACAATCCATTATGTCATCCATGATTGGCATAGGAAACCTATATTTCACTGTGATCTTGTTAATAGTTTTGGAATCAATACACATTCTCTATTCTCCATTCTTCTTAGGTGCTAACATAGCAGATACATCACATAGACTCAATCTTTCTCTGATCAAACATTTCTACAACAACTCATGCACTTGTACTTCATACAGGTGGTAAACTATCAGGAATATCTTTTGCAATAATATCTTTATATTCATTCAAGAAATATTCATTTTTTGCTAGTACTTGGCTTCTATTAGTTTCTATTGCTTGACCATCACTAGTTGTTACCTGATCATAACTATTTTCAGTCACTCGATTGCTTCTAGTAAAACTCAGCCTACTAGGAATTATAGAAAAATAGAGTTGATTCTTTTTCATTTCCATTACAAATTTCTTTCCATTAACCATGCAAATTCTCACGGTAGTAAAATTAACCTCATCCAGACTTTCAATCAAAGACAAAAATATTTTCTTTCTCCCATTGACCCAAAGAGTATATTGATTTGACCTTCCATCATGTGTAGCATATTTATCATACTACCAAGGTCTACCCAAAAAATATGACAAAAATCCATAGGCATAATATCACACAAAACTACATCAAAATAATGTCCAATCTTGAACTTCACAATACATTGTTCATATACCAATATCTTATGCTCATCGTTGATCCATGAAACATGATAGGGTTTAGGATGCTTTAGCCTTTGGAACATAAACTTTGTAACTAGCTCCTTAGATGCCAAATTTCTTGAACTTCCACTGTCAATGATCACCTTGCAACATTTTCTAGCAATCTTACATTTGGTCTTGATAAGACTTTGCCTTAGGACAAGTTCCTCGTCACTTCCCTTATTACATAAGGTTCTTACCATTAGAGTTTCTCTAGCCTTAGCTGCACTAGGTGAACCCTTAGTGTCTCCTTGAACCACAATATTTATGTTACCTTGCCCATTTTTTAGAGGATCTACACTCAAATGATTTATTCCCTTCTTTACCATATCTAAAACAATTACCATGAAAACCACCTCTAGAATAAGAATTACCTTCTCCTCAGTAAGAACTAGCACCTCCTTGGTAAGAATCACCACCTTTCCACTTGATCTTGCCTTTATCATCATTCTTCCATTTAGATTTTCCCTTATCTTTCACTAAATTATCACATCTACCACCTTCTCCATAAGATCTACCTCTACCTCTCTGGAATCTACCACCTCTACCTCTTTGTCTTTGTTCATATTTCTTTTTCAAGATCTCCTTAGCTTTCAAGGCATATTGATATGCTTCCTCCACACTTCCCAATTTCACAAAACTTATCTCATCTTGAATCCCAGTTCTTAATTCATTTGTGTACCTTGCAATTTTCTCAACATCATCATCCACATGTCCATATCTAATGTCGAATATATAGAATTCCTTAGTATACTCTTTCACAATCATGTCTCTTTGTCTCAAATTTTGCATCTTTCTCAACAAGCTAACTTGGTAATTAGTAGGAATGAAGTTGTTCTTCACCTTGTTCATCATTTTCAACCAAGTCTTAATCTTCTCCTTTCCTCTCCTTTATTTATCAATTTACAAATGATCCCACCATAGTGAGGCATGACCCTTCAACCTAGTAACTACAGTTTTCACCTTCCTATTATCAAGAGTGTTTCCATACTCAAATAACTTCTCCATATCAGATATCAAATCCAACATAGCATTTGTGTCCAATTTTCCATCATAAGGAACAACTTCTACAATAGGCTTTGAATTTTCCCTAGAAAATACTCTCAATAATCTTGCCTCATCTTGATATTCTTCAAGTTCTAGATTAGGGTTTTGTGTTGATGCATCATCATCACTCACATCATCAAGATGTGCTCCTCTGCTTTGGGTTGTCTCTACAACATCTAATCTGGCTACAATTTTTCTCAATGTATCCAATACGACATTCTCAATATTTCCTCTACCTTGAACCATCTTTACAATTAGGTTCCTACAAGATCGTAACCCTCTACAAGTTGTAGGTCCAATCCTTAGATCCACTACATGACAACCAAATCAACTTAGGGTTATACACAATTCAATCTCCACAAGGATGAACCTTAAGCTTTGATACCACCTGACATAGGGAGACCAAGGATAACTAGGGCCAAAGGCACACCTAACTACCAAAGCCACCTGTAAGAGTAAACACAATAGAAACACAAAACAAAGAATAACAATCAAAGGAGATAGATGAGAAAAATGTTTGATTTATTCATCAAATGATAAACATACATGCCTAGCTATAAGGCCTTCTGAGTAATGACCAACATTACAATTCAGACTTCAATGATGATCTTTGCATTCCAACTCCTACTACCTCTTCCTTATTGAACTATTTTTATGATTCCCCAAAGATGCTATCCATGACCCCCTTTAGATACTTGCATGGCCATAAGTCAGCCTGCTACTCTAAATAAACCCTTAAATTAAATGCATAATTAAGCCACAAGTCATCTCTAAAAAAATATTAAATGAAAATACAAAATTAAATATGCACAAGGTCAACTCAAACTGGAACTAGACAAAGGCAACTCAGCCATAGAAAAGAACAAGGAAAATTCTGGTACTTGACAATGCTTGGCACATACATGAAATTGGCACCAATAGGAACTTGATATCAACCACGAAATTAAAAATTATAGGGAACTCAATATCAACCATGAACTCAACATCAACTAAAAGCTTGACAACAACCATGAAGTTGGCAACAACTAAGATCTTGGTAGCAACTATGAACTCGACAAAAAATAAGAGATCAACAACAACTACAAACTTGGAAATAAATAGGAAACAAGAAACATCCAAGAGAGAAATGCAACCTAGGATGCTCTTGCATCAAAAGATGACAAATGTCAGCCTGAAGAAGAATCAGAGTGTGACCCCTGACATACATTCTAAGGTGGCTAACTTGACAAGATAGAAACATGGCATGATGTCACAATGTCATGATTACATGGTAGGAAGATGATTGGACATGTGAGAGTGTAACAAGATGACACGTGTTTGGGGTGTTGATGTAGCATAGTGACACATGGCATATAGATCAAGGCACTAAGTTAGATGAAGATACATGTGTTAGATCATTGCAAGGTCACTGATGATATGTCAAGTGCTAATGAGGCATCCGAAAAAGTGATGTTGTGAAACTTGTTAGATTAGTGGTTTTAGATTGACACACATGATTTTTCCACATGGCACAACATCAACAGTCATCACTTAGTCACCATGGAAAGTTACTCAAAAGATAACCAAAATGAAAAAGCAACCTAATAGGATATGGCTATGGGTTCAGGAAGATATAAAAAATCTGTGGATGAATCAATAGACACCACATGGCACCTAGGTGGTAGAGGACATCGATAGGTGTTGACATGGTAGTTAACATGGCAATGATAGGGATTAGATGAACTAATTAGAAGTCACCTCATGTCAAGTTAGTCAACCTGAGTTTGACCCAAATTTGAGAGAGGAAAGAAATTCAAAAAGTCAAAATAAATTTTTCTTTCATAAAATTTGAATGTGTAGACATTTTTAAATTGAAAATTTCTTTATTATAAAGTTAAAACTTTATAATAAAGGGAAATATTTGCATATTTTAAGGGTTTGTTAACTAGTTTTGAACCTAGAACTTCAAATGGAGGCCTTGGACCTAGTTTTTTAGTTAACATAGGACTAGTATATATTGTTAGAAATATCTTGAAGTCTTCTTTCCATTTCTCCATCACTTTTTTGCACAAGTATTAGTGGGTAAGAGCTATTTGTATATTTTTTGAGGTGCTCCAATTTCAAGTGTATTATGGTTAGACAGTTCAGATTCAATTTGTGACAAAATGATGAAATGTGTATCTGCCAAACTTGGAGAGGGTCCTATCAGAGATGTTATTTTGTCTACAAATTAGTTTAATGGGACTTTTGGTGATATTTTGATACCATATCTAATATTTAATTAATAATGGATTTCTCATTATTTTGGAAAATATATTTGCAAGTTTGTTATACACAATGATGAGATTTGATCCAGTTTTGATTTCTAGGAAGAGGAGAGAAGATTTACTTTAGAAATGGATGGAGATTCAAGTGGACAAGTGTCAGTTCTAGATTAGATCTTGGATTTTTATTCTTCTATATCTTCCCTTTCTCTTTCTTTATATAGGGTTGGTTCTAGTCTATTAGGGGTTGGTTCCAAACTTTTGGATAAGTTCCTTAGCTATGATTCCACCATTTTCTTTAGTATTCTCTCTTGTATGAAAAGTATTAATGAAGTTATAATTTTTAACTCTGATCTATTAGGTGATTTTATGAGTTAATTTCATGCATCTTGAATGTGATTGTTTTAAAGAAGTGAATAGAATAGAAGAAAATGAAATCAATTTCATTTTGATTCTTGTCTCCTATCTCTATTGTTTGTGATCTTTTGTGGTTTATGATCAAAGATTGTAGATCTCATTTGTAGCTAGTTTAGAGTTTTATGTGTTGATGTTTTTTTTTCTTCTATTGATTCAAATAATCAAGTAAATGCTTGATGTATCTTGATAGGCTTGTAGATTTCATGGAAGGATCTGATGAGTATGAGATTTAGTTTGAAAATGAATTTTTGATTCACAAAGTGAATGAATAGATCACCAGTATCCTAATGTATGTGGAAATTGTGGAATACCCAATGGATAGGGCACTAATTAGTCATAGGATCTGTATGTATCTAGTTGTTTCATATCTGGGTTATACTGATAATCAACTTATAATCAAAATCATTTTTCCTTTCATGTTGTAGAGTTGAATAGGATAACCACACTTAGCTTGTCAATATTATTAGGCATTTTAGCCCCCACCCCTTTATTCCCTTATCACCATCATTGAAATGTGATCAAAGATATCTATTCATGGTATCAAGTTGTATAGTGTGCTAGGCATGTGGCTAAAACCTCACTAAAACCCTAGTTATCCCCTTCAAAGCTATAATTTTGTATTACCTTTTTATGAAGGGTTAGATTACCCATGCATCACTTAAGTTAGGTCCCATTGATAGGTTCATTCACTCTAAGTTTAGACCCCATGTCCTATTCATTTAAATTAAATCATACATTTTGTCACATGTTTTCCCTATGTCCAATTCAAGTGGGGCCCAATGGTGGTGATGTAGCGGTGGACAGGTATTGCCATTTTGGGAGTTCATGGAACATTAAAGGAAGAAATGTTTTGAAGTCCTACATTCAATCATGACCATCAAATCTTAGTTGATCAATGCTTGACATATTTGGAAATATAAGAGGAGTAACTAAGAGGGGAGGGGTGAATTAGTTACTACTAAAATAAATCCCAGATCCCTTAGATGTCAATACAAAATGCAAACTAAAAATTGAATATTCTTGAAGCTTGATAAACACATGTAGAATGCTGTAATTTGGTAAATCTTGACATCTAAAATTTAGATGTTATCTGTGATTACCATTACTTTAGTTGCATACACATAAAAGAAAATAGCTTGAACACATTTGACACCAGGATTTAATGTGGAAACCCAATTTGGGAAAAACCACTAATTATAACTAGTTACTATTTTTACTCTTCTAAAGTGAGCCTTGTTAGGAGCCAATACTGTTAAAGGTTACAAAACACACTGTTAGGTATGACCCTATTAAAAGATTTAATCACCCTATTAGGAGTAGCCTTGTTAGAGGTCTTTAGACAATTCAATAGAACTGCCACCTTGTTAGAGGATTTGCAAATAGTTGTTAAGCCAACTTTGTTAAGAGATTTAGATAACTTCTACAATGGTTAGAGAGTAACAATGACATGGCCTGATTTGAATGCAACTGTATTATTGATTACATATCTCTATTCTAGATTTTACTTGATCCTTCCTGATCAAATATAGTTTTTTAGCTCCACAAGGATATTCTACTTATCCTTCAAATTTTCTTCCTCTTCTCATCATTAAATCTTCAATAACATCTTCATAATTGCACAAACTCACACACTTTGAAATCATAGACTTAACCTTATACTTATATCTTTCACTTTGTTAGGTCGACTCAAATACAATTTTGAATAATTAATATTCATCACCTCAGTCAGTTGGAATCAATAGATAAATCAATTAAGCTTAATTTTCCAAAATAAGAAAATCCTTTGTTAGTTGACCTAGCTCAGTAGAAACTAACTCAAAAATGATTTCTTTTGTTAACCAATAGAAGCTCAGTTAACATTGCAAACTCACAAAAATCCTTTGGCAACCGAGTGAGCTTAGTTAGAACTTGTTCCATCCAACTTTCCTTCATTAACTGAGTGAGCTTAGTTAATACTCACTTTCTACATACTTTCCTTCGATGCCCGAGTGAACTCAGTAGACACTGCTATTAGAACTAGGCAATCACAAGAATGCTTAGTAGAAACATAAAACTGTCTTCATTGCTGGAGTGATCTCAACATATACTGAATGATAATGATATGAAATTTTTGTAACATAAAAAACAATACACAATTAATCAATTGTATCCAACAGACATTTGCCTACTTTCTAAAATCGCATGAAGTTTAGTCAAAGTAGGAAAGTGAGCATTCACCACGTGGACTTGGTGGGACCAGGCTCAATAATGGGTTGCAAAAGAGGAATGTTTTAGAGTAGTTTGGTAGAATGGTGGTGTCTAATTGGTCAAGGATACTGACTATGACAAGGGGACTTTAGTTATATTGCAACCATCATATCTTGTTAGATCGACGGCTAGTGTTTTCCCACTTTCTAAAGTTGCATGAAGTTTAGCAAAAGTAGGAATACGAGCTTTTGAAGTGTATCATGGTGGGTACAGGTCAACATGATGGTTAGAATGTTGAGTGAGTGGTAAAGTATTTCAAGGGTATGAGGCCATGTGGAAAATGAAATGTTTGAATTTAGTTGACTTGCTAATGTAACTGATGTGACATGACATCAATGTAATCCATATACCAGTTGGAAAGATTAAGGAGAAATGATTTGTTCATTCACAACCATTTTTTTTTTTTCCTCAATTCCATCACACTCCATGCTTCTTAAATGCATATCATGATCATTTTTGCTTTGATTTGATCTCTTGAGGTTGAGTGCACTCTTTTCCTAGTTCTTTCTGTCATTTGTTGTAGGCACTTGCACTTCATAATCATATTTTCTTTTGATTCTCAGTTATTGCTCTCACCTATAATCCAATCTCATGGTTGTGTAAGTTTAAACTCAAGGTTGTATCTGGGTTATGCCTACATCCTATAAAGGGAAGTTTTTTTTTTTCAAGAGATCACTCTTTTTATGGTCTTCTCCAGATATTTTTTGTAAATGTTCTTGCCTCTTATTCAATGGAAATCATTAATGTTACATCCATTCTCAGCCAACTGAATTTGTGTCATCTAGTTATACCTCATTTTTCTGGATGTATTTTGGGAAATTTCAATACTATATGATCTTGTTCATTTCAGCTAACTAATTTTTCAAGTGGGCATGTTGTATTCCTTGTATGGTTATGTTATCTTATTGACTTTTTCTATGGTATTAAAGATTGAAGGAATATAGATAGTGGTGCATCTTGTGAGGTCTATTGGATTCTAGTACAATTATTAGGAAGAAGTAGATCAACATACTATTTGGTGTATCACCCCCTCTAGATTATAATAGGTAGTTTTATTTTCATGCATTTCCTTCTCCCTTTTCCTCTCAAGAATTAGCTAGATGCACCCTTATAGTAAGGAGGCAGGCTTTCTCTAGAGATTCAATCTCTAATTGCAAAGTCCCACACTTTTGAGATTGTTTCCATGTTGCAAAAGGTTTCTTGAGGGTCATACCTTAAGCAAGGGAGTAGAATTTTGTGTCTATATTTTTTGGCATGCCAGGTAGGACTAAATTTAAGCTTACTAGGAAGTCTACTAGTTTGCTGGTGTCAAGAAAGAACTTCAAATTAATGTTGAAGAGATAATGCTTCTATTAGCATTTTAGCCTTTAGGAGGCTCTCATTCAAGTTATTAGCAACTCCATCTCTATATCTTAGTTTTAGACCAGGATTATTGTGATTCATGACCTAGGTTCAAACGAGGGCATCTTCTAGAAGTACTTTCCAATATGTTGAACTTTCATTTTCAAATCCTAGAAGAAAAAGAAGTAGAATCTCTCTATCAGTACTAGTTAGGAGCTCAAAAGTAACACATGCACCTATTAGATCTCTTTCTACTCTAGTTGATAGGTCACTTCCTCGGGTACCATCTTTCCATCTGAATAGATCAATATTCCACATGGCCCTCCCTAGAAATTAGATTTTTTCCACCTTCAATGGTGGGAGTCCTCTTATTTTAGCCCAAAGACATGATATCCCAGTAGCTTCTCTTAAGAGTCTACAAGATTTTACTAGTGAAACCTATATTTCTCTAATAGAACATATTCAAGAGGTCTCAAATATCTATAACATACATGGTATTATAGAAGATGATATTTTTGTTAGATTGTTAGCTTCATCTCTAAAAGGAAAATCCTTACAATGGTTTAGGGGATTACCATATAATTCTATCAATAACTTAGATGAGCTAGGAGAAAGATTGTGCAAATATTTCAAAGATAAAAGTGACCACTTATCACTTTTAGAATAGTTAACCGCAATTAGAAGGGCACCCTCATGAGTTCATAATAGATTTCAATTATAGATTCCAAAAAACTTGGGATAGGATCCTTGCTGTAGTGAAGCCTACTCCTAATAATGCTTTCTTGCATTACATTAGAGCTTTTAACAATGATATTGCTACCATAATACAAACCATGGGAGGAGAAACCTTGCCAGTTGCTTATGAAATTTCTATAAAGGAAAAGAATACTCTGATTCAAGGAAGAAAGTTAGCTCCAAGGCCTCCAATGCCATTGTTTCCTGACATGCCTATACACCAACCTACAATGGCTCCCATCCCAACTACAACTACATGTTAGCCTCTTGTTGCTACCCCTTCAACCTCCACAACTTCAAATGGGATAGATGAAATTAAGACTATGATGTAGGCTATGATGCAAATTTTGGATAAAATAAAGGATCATAACTCTAACATAGATAAAAGATTTCAGAATCAAAATGTAGTGATGCAAAAATTGAAGAATGAATTGGTGACTTTAAAGAGACAACAAGCTCAGGGTAGTAGGCCTTTTCAAACCAACTATCAGAACCCTCCATTTAATAGATGTCCAAACTATGGTCAAGCTCCATATAATTAGAATAGGCTTATGGGTAATGCAACTCCTACAAATGCAAGTGCAAATCCAGTAAGGATGGTAGTTGCTCAAAATAACTTGGCTCAAGAAAAAGAATATTGTTTAGTTTTTAATTTTTCATATGAGTAATGTATCTTCCATAGAGTGGAACCTTCTCAAGCCTTGACTACATGAGAGCTAACAACAGGGAATCAATATGATGCTAATCAACCCACTATTAGTTTTCAATCCTAGCAACAAGGGGACTATACTTTCATGAATTACCAACTTGAAGATTACTGCCATGTAAATTGGTCTGCCTCACAATAGGTGTATCATAGTCAGGCTCTAGGCCATGCTTAGGAATAATATATTCAAACTAAGGACTATTTTTTTGACTATGAGGTTCATTTAATCTTGTCAACCCAGGGATGTATACTTGAAATGGTTGGCACAGTATGTACACTAGGTCTCTTAATGAGTCACTAAGTTTATGCCGCAAGAAATTAAAATGAAAGAAAAAGAACTTACACTATTGCTATAGGAAACTAACACAATTAATTCTATGAATGATGGAAATACAATGAAAGGCTAACAAATATTCCAACTCAATTCATCCACTACAACTATTCTTACATATGCTATAGGAACATTCATGAAGTGCAATGCTACAGGAAGGAGCTTACAACTTCTACTTACAATACTAAGAATGCTTGGAAATAAATCTATTCTATCCTAATCTAATCCACCTTCCAAGTGGGCCCCCTTGATCAACTTCAACTAAACTACTAACACAAGATAGAAGCCAAAAACTATTTCATTACATAACACATAGAATTGTAAAAACACAACTCACTATACAAGTTAATAGTCTGTTCTCATAAACTCTTTCTTCTAACTAGATAAATTAACACACTTGGGTTGATTCCTATATATAGGAGATCAACATTTGTTTCCATAATAAAAAATTAAATAACCTAGCTTTAAATCCACAGGAGAGAAAGAAGGAAAATAACAACTCAAGGTGGGAAGAAGAGATAATGGTTTAAGGTAGGAATAATAAAGTTTGAACATCAACTCGCCATAGGAATAAATGCAGAGAATACAATAAGTCTTGATAGCTTCTCCATACTCAGTGTCATGTCCTTTGGAACCGTTACAACTTTCCTCCACCATGGCTACATTTTAGCGTTCTTTTCTCCTTAAATGCTATTGGCGCTTATCTTTGAATTTTTTCAATCACCTTTCAACTTCATTACTAATAGGTTAGTTATAATATAGAGACATGTTTGCAAATAAACATTTATCAAATTAAATTCAAATACAAGAACACACATTTTGATAATTCTATGAAATACTGCATAATATATATAATACTAGCAAAATATGGCATAGTATATGTATGCCCAAAATGTGAGCACACTTCTATGAGTCATTATATCCAAGATTACTCAAAAATGAGGTCTCAAATGGCGACTCATAGCTCTCTATTCATGGAGTGCAAGGGTTTGCAATGGAGGCCCTCAACTTGACCTAGTTTATGCCCATGCAAGTACACCATGAAATGAGAGATTCAAAGACAAAAAGAAAGAGTGCTAGTCTCCATGATCATCAAATATTTATGAAAATGAAGATGCAAGCTAATCTAAATGATAACAATGCAAAACAAAACAAGATCTAATCTATGAAAGCAAATATGACTCTAAACTAATATGCAAATGCAATGATAAAAGACCATGATGAAAGCTATGGGTGCAAAAGAGAATGAGACAAGAAGATAGAAGTTCTCCACAAAAGCTTTAGCATTCAAAACTCCTTCAAAATTTGCTCTCCAATCCTGCAGCATAACAATAGCATAATCATGGGTATCCAAAATGAGGAGAGGGCTCTCCCTTATAAAGAAGATTGGATGATCTAGATTGAGAGGAAAAAGATTTAATCGAGGGTGGAGAAATAATGATCCATGTGAAATAAGGATCCACCAATGAGAAAAGAGGAGTGGCTGAGAAGAAAGTGGAAAGATAAGTCCCACTTAGAAATATGTGCATTTAAGTGTAGAGAAATTAAATAAAAGAATTTATTTTATTTCCTTTTTCATCAAAAAGAGATATTTAAGTGGGATTTTCATTTAATTAAAAGGGAGCAAGTTCTTTTAATTAAATAGGAGATATTTAATTAAATTAAAAGAGGGGTTTTTCTATTAATTAATTAAATGTGGATGAATTATTTAATTAAAAGCGAGGTTTTCTTTTAATTAAATGGGGACTTATTTTATTTAATTAAAAGGGAGATTTTCTTTTAATTTAATAAGACTTAGGATAAAATGATCAACCTTAGAAAAATAGGATAATTGAATTTGATCAAGGAAATTGATTTAAATTGATTTAATAAAATATTACACACTATTGATTCAGGAAATTTGATAAATTGATAAATTGAATAATGGGGGCCCATAGTCTAGGCGACCATTTTAGGGTGCATACAGTATCTACCCATAGGTTTATTATAGGTTTTGGTAAACATAGGTCCACAAATGTTTTGACAAAGATAAAATAGAGTATTAATAAAGTGTTTAAAAACTATCATGAAATAAAGGTAATATTTGGCCTCATCATCTGCCCCCTGCTAAGTTAATGCTTTTCCTCAAGCATTGCACTTTCTTGTTAATGACCCGAACTCTCCAATATTTGTCCTTCTTTTCCTGCTACTCTTGAAGGTATAGTAAAATCCTCTTATTCTCTCCCATACTTCCCTTCTATGATCTTTTTGCAGCTTGTCAAGTCTATCAGCATTAATGTCATATAAAAGCCACAAGAGCATTGGAGGCTACATGGTTAGGGGACACCACAATTCTAGTTTGGCCTACTTCCCTAACTTTAGATACTTTGAAACCCTATGAAGTGCTACCTCCAAGTTGATGGGACTATGTGGTTTTGACTTTTTAAGCGATTCAAGTAATCTAGCCCATCTACTCCTAGCACCAGTCATAGCTCTCTAGAAAGAAAAGTAGGGAAAATTCTCATAATTAGCATAAGCTTTAGCTCTTGCAACAAAGATCCTATCCCTTCTTCTAGAGTCTTCTTCCCATAAGTTAATGTGAACCAATCCTCGAGAATTTCATCTGGTTTTCTACTCTCAACTCTTAAAGGCAAGGGTTCTATCCTTTCCTCATCCCTATAATTATTCAGCTGCTTGTCATAGTTTGCTTCATTGGACATCCAAGACATGAGGGCTCTTAAATGTATATCCCCTATATAAAGCAAGGGGTTCCATTGAGTCTCTGAAGGGATAAAAAAATTATGAACATATAATTCACAAAGCAAATTCTTCTGCTAGGGTGATAGAGTCTGATATAGTCTATAAAATTCTTATGTTGATTTAAAATTTGCATTAATATCCTTAAGAGTTAACATTAATTGAAACAAAAGAAATTGTTCTTTTAAACAGAGAACATAAACTCTTGGCCATGGTCTACAAGCAAGTGCTTGATTATCCAACTTGAGGGCATGACCCATTCATTGCTTTTAACTTGCTAATTGTTCCTTTAAGTCTGCAATTTTTTCACCTTGAGATGCTATGATTTTATTCATCTTTTTCTTCTCTTCTTCCCACAAGGTTTCAACAAATAGATGTTGTCCAAACAATTGAAAAATGAGTTTCTGTAGTGTAATAGAACTGTTGTCTTCTTCATGATTTCTTTTTCTCTTTCTTTGGTCCTTCCATAAATATTCTACAAAACCAGTAATCCATGTTGATTTATGGGGAACTAGGGCAATGTTTGGATCAACTTGCTCAAGAACTATTTCATCCCTATAGCTTGAAGTACTTGGTTGGTTTGCTGGGGTATCATTTGGATTTTCATTGATTTCATCCCTACATTCCTCATTAGGATTTTTAGAAATGCTTGTAATATTAGGATGGGGAGGAGAGTGATCAAAGACAATTTGCATAGGGGATTCCTTAGTAGATGTTTTGGAAAAAGTAGAATCTTTAGAAACTTTCCCTCTCATTCTAGGACTTCTCCTTTCGGGGGTTTCTTCTTGTATCACAACCTTTTGCCTACCTTTCCCTTTGGGTGTCTCTACTAAAAGAGTAGTTGCTGCAGGACTTTTCTTTGTTCTCTTTTGTCTCACAACTATAGGGTTTGACTCTTCCTTTTCCTAAACATAGATTTCTTCTTACAATTTTTGTTTCCTCTTTTCTTTGCTAGAAGTAAGTTTCAGGGTTTCTTGCACAAGTGAAGGCATGTTCTCTTGAATAGGGATAATTTCTTGCACATTTTCTTGGGTATTTTCAGCTTCAGGCTCTTGGGTATTTTATTCAGTAGGCTCATTGGTGGGGACTACATTGTCCTCACTAGGCTATTCACTAGGGCCAGCTTGGGGTTACAGAGTTCTGGCTTGTACAAATTCATCCCATGTCATGGGAGACACATCCCTAAGTGACCTTTCTATCAATAACTTAATTAGGGCATGATGGATAACATAATTATCTTTTCCTTTTTGAGTTTCATCTACACTAACATAGAGCATATTATACAAGAAATTTGGAATGTTTATTGAAAGATTATGCCTTATACAACTAAGTAATTTGAAATGATGTGCATGTAATTATGATAATCTACCTTTGCATGTAAGGTACTTGAGAATATGTATGGCTAATTCATTGTATGGTGGCAGCAGTGACATTCTCTTGCAACCTTGCTTTGTAATGCCCATTTGAGGATCAGTTGGTCTAGTAAATTGAGCTCTTGCTAACCTTGCATCATGTGTGCTAGGGTAATGTTCTCCAACTGTAGGCAACCTAGTTACTTCAGCAATCCATTCCTCTATTGCAATCACCATTAAACCACAAACAGAAGCTTCGCCTTCATCAAATGTCCTTGCAAATTTCGTGGCTGCCTCTTTATCATATGCAATTAAACTCAAGAAATACCCTAGCCATACACATGCATTAAACCTTTTTACAGCCTCTATATCTGAGTGCAACATAGTACGTTCCACTATTTCTCTCCTCTGCAACTATCCACCCATTTTCTTAACACTTTCTCTATCTACTCTATTTTCTCCCTTTTGAATTCAAGCTGCTTTGTTGTTTTACAAACTCAACTCACATTTCTTTGTTTTAATAGGAAATTAATGTCATAAGGAATTGTTATGCACAATAATATGGCTTTTAATGAAGGTAAATCATGAATATGTGTGAGAATTGTTGAAAAATGGGGTTCAGATCACATAAAATTTAAACACAAGTCACATCATAGCTTGATAATAAAATCATTCAAAAATAAGGGGTACAACACCTCACTTGTGTACTTATGGAAATTAAATTCCATCAATGAAGGAAATATGAAGATTTGGAAAAATATTTACAGTTAAATAGAAATGCCATTGAATATTAGTGACCTTCCCTGCCCACTACTAAATATGCACAAGTGTCCACACTTGTCAGACCTAGTATGGGTAAAGGACTAATATTACATTGCCATCATATAAAGAATGTAGTATTAAATATAATTAACAAAATCTATGGACTATAAGTGAATAATAATTTGAAAATATTATACCTGTGAACTGATCATTGCACATACCAAAAAAAAGGTGGTAGAAGTGATATCAACATTGGCAGCATCCATCAACATCTCACAAGGTTTATTGAAAACATGAGAAATTGATGATGTGGAAAGTGGGTGGATGGAAGATAAAGAAACGAGATGAGGTGGATGGGTGGAAGGTAAAGAGATGAGATGGAATGAGAAAGTGAATGAAAAAGTGAACTTTATGTAGACATAAAGTTTTTATTATGAACATGCACAAATGAATTAATGTTGAAGAGTGGTAATCATAAGCTTGACACCTTCGACTATAGGAAGAGTTACTTGATGTGTATTTGAATCTGGCCACTGAAATTGCTGTAGGAAGTCCTCTTTTGTTTTGGGCTGTTTATATAATTTGATTCTGTGACCATTGACTAATAATTTGAAAGCTACTGGATCAATGGTAGTTAATTAAATAGCTCCATTTTCAAAGACATGACTAATTTCATATGGTCCTAGCCATCTTATTTGCAGCTTTCCTAGCATATCTTTAAATATGGAATCATATAGTAGTGCCTAGTCACCAACTTGAAATTGTTTATTGATAATATGAGAGTCATGCCATTGTTTCCTTAATTTTTGTATTATTTAAATGCATTCCAAAGTAGCTTTGTGTATTTCATCCAGAGAGTTAAGATATAGAAGATGTTCTCTTTGTGCTATAGGAAGTTCAATATCCAATGCCAATGTTGTCCTTAGAGTTTTATGTTCAAATTCAATTGGAAGCATTGCTACCTTTCCATACAGGAGCTCAAATGGTGTAAATCCTATAGTAGTCTTCTAGGTTGTTCTATAAGCCCAAATAACTTCTTCTAATCTAGTGTCCAATCCCTACAATGTAGATGAACCATTTTGTTAGGATGTTCTCTAGTTCACAGTTTGTGACAATTGCTTGTCCATTAGCTTGAGGGTGATAAGGATTGGATTTTTGGTGCCTAATGTTATACTATTTCATCAAATTTGAGATCAAATTAGAGGTAAATTGTGCATCTTGGTCAGTGACTAGCTCTTTGGGTACACCATAGCAAGTAAAAATTTCTTCATACAAAAATTCAGCAACTTTTTAATCATGAGCATGCTTCATGGCCTTGACTTCAACCCATTTTGCTAGGTAATCAGTATACACAAGAATATAGGATTTCCCATTAGATGGAGGATCAATTGGACCAATGAAATCCGTGCCCCATTTATCAAATGGTGTTAACATCGTCTGAGGATTAAGAGACATTTCATCTATTATTTTTGGTCAGCCCATCCTTTGACACTTGTCACACTTTCGTGTATAGTTGGCTGCATCTTTGTAAAGTGTAGGCTAGTAATAACTAGTTGTCAAGATTTTCAAGGCTATTCTTTTTGCTACAAAGTGTCTTCCGCATGCATGTAGAATATCATATATCTCATCTTCTCTCACAAATATTCTCATAATTTGATGAAGTCCAGTGTAAAACAAGAGGTTATCTATCCAAGAGAAAAGAAAGCTTTTCTCTACAAGAAACTTCTTTTCCTTGTAAGAAAAATATTCTAGTATTTTATTAACTGCAATGTAGTTAGCAATGTTTGCATACCATAGAGTTTAAACATCAATATGAAATAAATGCTCATCCAAAAATGCATCATCTACCAAACTAGTGTCAGTATCATCATGATAGATTCTTGATAAATAATCAGCTACAACATTGGCTTTTCCAGGCTTATCAACAATAGTTATATCAAATTCTTACAACAACAGTAACCATCTTGCTAATCTACCAATTATAGCAGGTTTATTCATGAGATGTTTAATTGCTGCATGATCAATATGAATAAATATGGAATAGCTAGTTATGTAATGCCAAAATTTGTTCAGGGCATAAACTACTACTTGCAGTTCTTTTTCTGTCACTGTGTAGTTTAATTCTAGTCCATGAAGGCTCTTACTAATATAATAAATTGCATTTTCAAGATTTTGGGATTGTTGTGCTAGGACTGTACCTATAGCATAATTAGAGGCATATATATATATATATATATATATATGAAAAGGTAAATTCCAATTAGAGCCTTGTAAAATTGGGGCTGTAGTAAAAAATTTCTTAAGCTGTACATTCAGATGTCCAACTAAATTCAGCTTCTTTTGTGAGTAACTTATACAAGTGACTAGCTATTTTGCTGAAATATTTTAGGAAACATCTATAATATCCAGCATGACCTAGAAAAGATCTTACATCTTTTGATTTTGTAGGTATGGGCAATGTTTGAATTACCTCTATCTTAGCTAGATCTACTTGTATTCTTGCAGCTGATATGAAATGACCAAGTACCATGCCTTCTTGCATGAGCATGAAACACTTTTCACTATTAGGTGCCAAATTATGTTCTTGACACCTTACTAAAACCTTTTCAAGATTCACCATTGCTTCCTCAAAAGTGACTCCAAATGTTGTGAAGTCATCCATGTATATTTCTATACAATCATGTGATATATCAGTAGAAATGCTCATAACTACTCGTTGGAATGTTGCAATAGCATTACATAGACCAAATGGTGAAATAAAGTATGCAAAAGTACCCCATGGGAATGTAAATTTGGTTTTTTCTTGATCTTCAAGAGCAATACTGATTTGGTTATAACCACTAAACCCATCTAGAAAAGAAAAATACTTCTTTCTAGTTAGAGTGTCTAGAACTTGGTCTGTAAATGGTAAAGGAAAGTGATCCTTTTTGGTGGCCTTGTTCAATTCTTTTTAATCTACTCAAATTCTCCATTTCTTCCCTTTTTAGGCACTATGACTAGGGGTGACGCCCATTTACTATTAGATATAGGATAAATAAAACTAGTGTCAAGCAATTTTTGCAATTCAGTTTTAACTATCTCTCTAAGGCTTGGATTTATCCTTCTCTAGGGTTGACAGAGTGGTAGACAACCTTCATTGATGTATATCCTATGGGTACATAGTGTAGGACTCAACCCTTTCATATCACTATAGTCCCATGAAAAAGCCTTTTCATACCTTTGAAGCAATTCTTTTAACTGTTCCATTTGTGTGGGTGTTAATTTCAAATTAACATGGAGGTTATGACCTCTAGTTAGTTCAATAGTAGTGGTGGACTCTATCATAGTAGCTTCAGAAATTGGACTTACTTCTAATTCACATGGTAAGAGTGGATAAAGAATATCAGGTTTCTTTGAGAAAAGTATAATTTTTATCACATTCTTCATATGTGATTAATTCCAACATAGAACTTTTAGATACATCTTTTTCTACCACACAACTATTAGTGAGGATACTCTGAAGTACTGAATCTTCCTCTTGCAATTTTAGAAAAGATTGTCTATGTAATATCATGAGCTATACTATAGAATTTCACTCTTCTTCTTCATCCCCTAAATTTGGCCATATAGATGTGCTCAAATCTGGTAATGGTTGGGCTAGATGATATAAATCAAATTTCTTTGTTGCTTGGCCATTTGATATGGTCATATTCCATGATCTATAACTTATATTTGCATCAACTATGGCTAACCATGGTCAACCTAGGATGACAAGGTAACCAGATATATTAAATTTGGGGGATAAAATCATGAAGTCTGAAGGATATTATAGAGAATCTAAGGTTACAACTATATTTTCTATCATCCCATCAGGGGTGACAGTAGAACTATCTGCAAGTTACAAAATTGTTGGTGTAGCCCTTAGTCCTTCTATTTTCAACTTCTTTATAGTATCCTTGGTCATGACATTTATAACAGCTCCAAGATCTATTAAAGCATTTTTAACAAACTAACCATTTATATTGACATTCACTACTAGACTTCCTAGATTAGAATATTTTAGTGTGAATCAATTTCCCTAACATGATGTCAGCCAATTGTCCCACAAGATGGATTGTGGTGGGGTCCTTTTTCTTCCTTCTAGGCTTCTTCAAGCAAGCATCTCTAATGGCTTTTCCATAAATTGGAACATACTTAATGTCTTGAAATAGGGGTATTTGGACATGTGTGTTCTTCAACTAATCAACAATATCAAAAGGTTGTTCCTTTGTTTGTTTAGGTTTCTTTTGTATAAGCTTTTCTAGAAAAGGAGGTTCCACTACTGGATGAGCTTGGGTTGACATGGTAACATTGGTTGGGTCAACTATTTCAGTAACTAAGGGTTCTGATGTTGCAAGAGGGTCTGGTATTTCAATTATAAGAGGTGGTTTAGGTGCTGGTAAAGTTGTACCAAATCTTAGATGTATATCTGCAACACCCAAAGCGTAAGCAGGATACTGCTGAGCATTTGCATTATACATGGGCTGATGTGGCTATTGGCTATTTGGGTGTGGCCGAGGTTGTGCAAGTAACTGTGTTTGCTTTTGAGGTCCAAGATTTGTAGGTGGTGTCATTAGAGCAGGTTATTGAACTAGAGGTGGTAATTGTGGAGTACCGGTATTTTGGTCAGGCCATTGTTGAGATCCCCTTGATTGGTTTGTAGAATACAAATTCCCTTGGGGTGGTTGCCATTGGTTCTACTAGTTTTTCCAGTAGTTTTGTTGGTTTTTTCATTGGTTACTCTATTGGTTAGGCCAGGGTGGTTGGGAATTCTGAGGCCATTGGGATTATTGTAGGTTTTTTTCCTAGCATTGTTCCAATTAGGTCAATATTGTGGAGGACTTAGGGATTATAGTTTTGTCATTGATTACCATATGAATTTGAATTTTGCAAAGGGTCCTAAGGCATACCTTGAAATTGGGCCCATGGTCAGCATTGAGCAATAAAGAATATTTTCTCATCATTTCCAGCTATCTTGATGTACTTAGTTGGAAGATGTTGGTTCTCCATGCTTGCGCCTAGTTTACATTGGAAATCCTTCTTTTGCTTCTGGCAATGAGGGCACTATTTAGCTAGTTGTAGCTCAACTTTTTCATACTTCTTCTTTGCAGTCATTGTATCAAGATGTGCAGTGACATCATTGCTGATGTGTTGTTTGAAATCTGACAATAGGTTAGATATCTCGAGCTTTGAAATGCCTTGACTGATTCCTTTAGTGACTATGGAATGAGGTCCTTGGCCTTTCTTCATGGTTGACCTTGAATAGTTCTAACATATCTTCTTGAGGTCTTCCCAAGAAGCTTGATATACATCACCACTAGATAAGAGGTCTAGTGCTTCTAGATAGTTATCACTCACACCTCTTAGAAAGACTAGCTTTTGTGAATCCTCAGACAACACATGCTGAGGGTTCTTTTACAGTGTATATAAGAAACATGAAACATAGTCTTCCAATGTTTTTTCCTCCTTTTGAGATATCCTAAAGACATCATCTCCTGTTGAACTAGATGCTTTGCAATACTCTTTTTACTTATCCAAAAATAGAGTTTTACATTTCATCCCAACTTCCTACTGCATTGGCTCCTAAGCCCATGAACCATTGTAGAGCTGATTCTTTCAATGTTCCTAGAAACAACTTAAGCTTATGGGCATTAGTGTTTTAGTCAAAACTACGACAAACCATTTCAAATTCAAACAAGAAAGTATTAGGGTCTTTGGTTGCAAGGCCATAGAAATTTGGAAGTGTAGCTGTAGGTATATTCTTGAAATTATTAGTATTTACAAGGCTTGGGAAAGGAAATGGAAAATTAGTTTGTGCCATGACTGGAGGTATTAGATTGTGATGTTGCTATTAAAAAGGGACATTAGGTACTGGATGATTAATAACTGGTGGATTCAAAGTAGTGTTATCAAGAAAACTAGCCAAAACTTTAGTAAAAGGTTGAAGACCACTTGTATCTATTGGTTCAGCTCTTGATGATGATGTTGTTTGAAAAATTTGTCTTGTGTCTTCAAAAGATAACTCAACTTCTTCTTCTTCAATTTATTCGCTCAAATTAATAGACTCCCATGGAAGAAATCTACCATATTCATCTCGTCGTCTTCATCTTTGATGCATGCAATTAAACTTTTCACATTTTTGAAAGAAGCTTCAAAACTAGAAATTTCTAAGAAAAACTTTATCTAAGAACTATGACTCAAAAATGCTCCCAGCTTGACACCATCCTTGGCAATGGCACCAAAAATGGTCCACCTCATAATAGGTGTATCATAGTCATGCTTTGGGCCATGCTTAGGAATAATATATTCAAACTAAGGACTATTTTTCCCACTATGAGGTGCATTTAATCTTGTCAACCCAGGGTTGTATACTTGAAATGGTTTGCACAATATGTGCACTGGGTCTCTTAATGAGTCACTAAGCTTATGCTATAGGAAAGTAAAATGCAAGAAAAAGAACTTACACCATTTTCACAGACACTAACACACTTAATTCTATGAATATTGGAAATACAATGAAAGGCTAACAAATATTTCAACTTAGTTCATACACTACAACTATTATCACATATGCTGCAGGAACATTCATGAAGTGCCATGCTATAGGAAGGAACTTCCAACTTCTACTTACAATACTAAGAATGCTTGGAAATAAATCTATTTTATCCTAATCTAATCCACCTTCCAAGTGGGCCCACTTGGTTGGCTTCAACTAAACTACTAACACAAGATAGAAGCCAAAAACTATTTCATTACATTTCAAAAATTCATTACATAACACAAAACTGTTAAAACACAACTCACTGTAAAAGTTAACAGTTTGTTCCAATAAAATCTTTCTTCTAACTAGCTAAACTAACACACTTGGGTCAATTCCTATATATAGGAGATCAATCCATAATAGAAAAGTAATTAACCTACCTTTAAATCCATAGGAGAGAAAGAAGGAAAATAACAAATCAAGGTGGGAAGAAGAGATAATGGTTTAAGGCGAGAATAATAAAGTCTAAACATCTGCTTGCCATAGGAATAAATGCAGAGAATACAATAAATCTTGATAGCTCCTCCATACTTGCTATTGTGTCCTTTGAAATTGTTTCAACTTTCCTCCACCATGGCTACATTTTAGTGTTCTTTTCTCCTTAAATGCTATTGGTACTTATCTTTATTTTCTTCCAATCACCTTTTAGCTTCATTGCTAACAGGTTAGTTATAATACAAAGACATGTTTGCAAATAAACATTTATCAAATTGGATCTAAATATAAGAACACGCATTTTGATAATTATATGAAATACTACATAATATATATAATACTAGCAAAAGATGGCATAGTATCTACCCATAGGTTTATCATAGGTTTTGGTAAACATAGGTCCACAAATGTTTTCACAAAGATAAAATAGAGTATCAACAAAGTGTTTAAAAGCTATCATGAAATCAAGGCAATATTTGGCCTCTTCATAAATTATGGTGGTAATGATGGAATATCTCACAACACTAGAAGAAAAAAGAGAGTTGTAGAGGAAGCTCCATCCTCTTCATCAAGTTAGGTTAAAACTTTGAAGACTCTTCCACAAGCCACGAGTGCAAATGTACAATAGAATGTTTCTACTCCATTCCAAAATCATAACAATAAGAAGACTAAAGAGCCAGATGTAGCTCCCACTCATATACTAGACCTTGTGGTCACCAAGGTTCTAGCCAAGTTAGCATACACTCCTCTCAACATTGTATATCAAATGACGATGACTAATATAAGTTTTCCTATGTGAGATGTTCTTGCAATGCCATCTCAATTGGAATTGTTGCAATGATAATTAAGGACTATCAAGGTGTAGGATAGACCATTCACCATGGAAGGAGTAGCAATCTTTGTGCAACCTACAAGGGAAGAAGAAACAAGTAAGAAGAATAGGCCTTCTCCTTTTTATCTCTCTTTGATTATAGGAGATAAATTAGTCCACAATTGCATGATGTACTTTAGAGCTAGTAGCTTAGTTATGCCAAAGTGTGTGGCTGATGGCCTTGATATTTAGTATAAGCCAATGGCTAAAGGGGTTCTTTAGTTGGATGGTAGTTTTGTTACAACAATTGGAGTGTTTAAGAATCTAAAGATGGCAGTACATGCATGTCCTAGTTGTACTGTCACACAATACATATTAATTGTTGAGCTCCCTCCACATTTTGGTATTTTCCTATCCAGGGACTTTACTACACAAATTAGTGGCCATATTGTATCTAACTGGTCCTACATGTTCTTCAAGACAAGACATGGAACAAAGGCTTCCATAAAGTCTAAACCATTGGCCCTTAATCACATAGAAACTTATTCTCCTAGCCTTATAAATATAAATAGCACAATCCGAGAAGAGGAGGATGAAGAATGCATAACTCATGAGCATGCTACACGCTTAACAGGGGTTCCTAACTATCTTTTAGACAAATGGTGTAATGCTTTTCAACCTAGCCCAATACAAGAAGCTGAAGAAATAGGTCTTGGAACTTATGGTATATTTGAGGAGGGTACTCCTATTCCCAATCTCATGAAAGAAAAAGAAGAATTGTGTTGAAGTTTTAGTGGCCTAGGGCCATCATTTGTATAGTTAGAAGTAGGTTTATTTCTTCTAATGAAATTGTTCATAAGAGATTCTTAGAGTGGTTGTAGAGATTTGAATCCTTGTCAAATCCATAAAGGACATGCATCCCTAGATAGAGCCACTATTGGGGCTCAAAATTGTGACACTAATTTTGAGTACCATTTTGAAAACTAAGTCTAATTAAGGTCCCATAAAGCATATGTACTTGGTTATCATTTCAAGGCCTATGATATGTTTCAATTGTTTAACACATTTCATTTAATACTTTCATGCATCTCATGATGATAAATTTTCATTATGAGTTATTCTGTGAAGTTTCATTTTGAGCATTTGTCAGACTTGCATTTTTTCCTAAGTGTCAAATAGAGACAAGAAGCCTAGTTTGCAATTGACTATCTTGCACTTGATAAAGTTTCATGGTTCACCACTTTGGGATTGTCTAGTATGCATATCAAATAACTTATGTTTTAGATTTCAAATCATTTCTATATTTTTTGCCAAGGTTTTGATTCCCTCAAAGTTGGTTGTTCATTATTGTCATGTTGATGCACATTGTTCAGAATTCCAGGAAGCATTGTTTGAGAGTGAGTGTCTTTTGATCCATTAAGTATCCTAAAGAAATGTTCATTTCATTGCATTTTACTCATAAAAATACTTCCTATGTTTGTGATTTGGGGTCCTGATGAATCCATTGATGTGTTTCTTAACTTGATTCCATTTGTAAAAACCTAAAATTGCCCAATTTCCTTTCAAGATAGTTTACCAAAATCTTTGTGTTGGTTCCCAAATTGATAGAATAGGTTTCATATGGAATGATGATCCAATTTTGGCAACTCCTAGTATAAATTCTCCAACTAATAGGTTCCACTCCAAATGGAATGTGAACATTTGCAATTCTGGCTCTGTAGGACCAAGGCTGGTAGGCCTATACCTGACACCCTAGAGGCTTTGAGCAGATAATTTGTGGGATTTTGGGTGTTGATAAAATATAAATAAAGGTTTGAAGGTAAAGATTTTTTTAATAAGTGTGTATATATGTGTATGATTCTCTTATCTCTATTACTTGGATGTATATCCTTTCTGCAATCAACATGAAGACTCAAATCAATATTATTAGACCAGTGCCTTAACTAATGGATTCTTTACCAAATTTTTATCAGTCATTTACAATGTTTATGTAACACTCTAAGACAAACAAAAAGATCCCTTTAAGATAAATTGTTGTCATTTTAATGAAGAATGAATTGCTTGAAATTCCCAAGAAAATGTTAATATCCAATCTTATTGATTTTAACTCCTCTCAAGATCCCAACAAGACAACAATGTAGATTAATTAATTAATAAAACACTATTGTTCTTTAAATATTAAAATTCCTTACTACATGCATTCAATCAAACTATCAATTAAAGAAAACTTTGAATATTTGATTAGAGAAAACAAAATTAAAGAGATAGAAATGATATCACCAAAAGATCAATCAAGCATATATGCTTTTGTATTAAATTTGAAATACTTTACCATAGCTTTATAGGTGATGCTGGAGCATATAGATGACAAAATATGTAGTATACAAAAAGAATCAAATCCTCTTTGAACAATCTAATTTGATATTCTATGATATGATTCCTAATCTAAATTTGGCCCTTCTAATTATAGGCATTGGATTGGTTACATAGTAAAAGGGCATGTCCCTTTGTTTATAAAATTTACAACTAGCCAACTTATTAACAATTAACTGTATGCACATTAAACAATTTTATAGAATATAGGCTTATGTTGTTGATTCTAATAATGATTATTGAATCAAATCATTACATTTCTTGATGTGCTATAAATATTTGTTATCCTCTAGCAAATTTGCATCATTGATCACTTCATTGGCTTTGATCCCAATCTTGAACATGTGTTCTATCTACATACTGGCCTTTGTCATCTCTAAGTTTTCATTTTGTGTGGCTACTAAGGCTTGTTCCTCCATCACATAGCACATATCCATCCATCTCTCTCAGTTAATTGTGATGCCATTTTCATTATGCCAGGATATAACTCTGTGCTCTATAATAAATTCCTCGATTAACCTGAAAGAAACCTTAAACTCTTGTGACTATGCAGCATGATCCTTGATTAACCTTTTAGCTTCTTGAATATCCTCATCTTCCTTGAGGGTATTGTTTTCCTTGATCAATTTCCTATACACATCATTATGTCTTAGGGCTAAAGGTTTGTAGGCATTGTAAATATCCCACACTTGACCTAATTTAACTAGAAACTTCTTGAAATGATTTTTGATCAACGTGCCCAAATATTTTCTTCTAATTATTGAAACATCTTTCAACTTTGCATTTTCTTCTTGTAATTTCTTTAATTTAATCTTCAAGGCATCAATAGATGATTGTATTATCTATTGCACTTAAGACTGACATGTCTTCAACATGTTTTCATACACGGATTTTTAATTATCCCTCTCAAATGTCACTTGTTTCACACTTAGTTTATTGAATAATGCTAGATCTACTTGCATGCATGCAACCTTGTTGGGGTCTATCACCCCTACTTTCAGTGATATCAAATGACCAAAATAATAATCAACATCAATAATTTATGACCTTTTTTCTGGGGGGTATAAAGCCCATAACAACATTGAATTTTCATCTTCCACAAATATTGAACCAATTATGACATCCTTCACTCCTTGCACATCCAATTTCATGTCTTGCTTACTAGATTTAATTAGTTTATCAAAGATGTATGATGCACTTAAATCCCAACTAGACAAAACCATCACTTTTGCTTCATTCAATAGATGCCTTCCTCTTGCCAGAGTCATATGTTCAACTTCCCTTTTGATATACTCCTTCAAATTTGACATTAGTTCTTGTTCATTCTCAAGAGAGATATTTTGGATGCTTTGTATTAATAACTTGCCTCTGCATTTGTACAAAAGAACCATAAACTCCTTGATTTTGATAAAAGCATCATCATTTACAAATATTCTTGACTCTAAGAATCTTTCATATTTCTTAGCATCTACCCTATCAAGGATTTGTACATCATGTTCCAAGGGCTAAAATATTGGCTTTTCTAAAGTTCTTGAAATTGGAACAGGGGAGTCTAGAATTTTCAAAATGTCTTCTTTGAATTGTTCCTTGGCTTTTTTCCTTTGTTCTTCCATTTCCCTATTTTTTTCCTCAATATTTTGTTGTACTTCTTCCAATTCCAAATTCTAAAAACTCTCCTCATATTCATTTACATGGTGAATATAATCACCCAATTTCTATGATTTCCTACAGGCATGAATATATGTTTCTGGATCATAATGACTCTAGGAATCCATGGTATACATGTGATATTCATTCTATAATTTTTCTCAAATATTATCATATGAATTAGTTGCACAATTAATAATTTCTCCAAAAGAAAAAGATGTTGGAAGGAAAGATTGCTTTCTTTTTTTCCTTTGAAATGTTATTTGCTAGATTTAGACATCTGCCTAACAATTTCTAAATAAAAATCCTATCAAGCACCGATGTTGGTAACCTATATAGACTTCATTTAAATCTAAATAATTTAACAAAAGTAATATAATAATATGCATACAGTCTCCCCAATTGTGCTTTATTTTCTCTCCCATCCCATTTTCTTTAGGTCTTAAAAGTCTTTTAATATTAGGGCTAATTGAGGAAAAAGACTAGTGTCCAAAAAGGGTGTACAAAGGTTGAAAAATGTGATCTTAAAATTTAAGGTAACAAGAAGCACTAAACCTATAATATTTTACTAATGTCCACATTTGAATAGGCTTCATTTACCCATTAGACTCTTAGATTTAACTTCAAACCCTCACCCCACAATCATCTCATTTGCCCAAAATATAATACCATATGCATAAGAAATGAATAATTCTTAAGAGTAGGGTATTAAACATCATCAAAATTAACAAAATAAGAATGGATGTTATCAACAACATACTCTATGTAATCATAGGGTTTGGGCTCTAGCATTTGAATGTCTGATGCTAACACCATATGCCTAATTTCCATCAAATCAGGTGCTTCCATCACTCCTACTTGTCCACATGATTGGTATGTCATGTCTAAGTATGTCTTAAACAATCTGATATTGAATGGAGATTCATTTTCTACTATTAGAGGCTCCTTTTCTATTTTGTCCAATATCAGTTTCTATTGCATATATGAAACATCTAATCTCTCATACTCATTCTTTAATTCTATGAATGAATTTTTTTTATTTAGACCATTAATGAGTCTAAAGGCTTCATTTAGAGATTCAATAGATATCTCCATGAACTTCTCCCCATCCTTGTCATATATGAATCTATCTTCAATATTATATTTTCTTATAATGACTTTGAGCAACTTCACATTCACAAACACATTTTCCATTGTCAATTTCCTCAAATTCATCTCCCAAGGATGATAGATAGGTGTCTTATGATTTCTTCTCACATAATGATATAAAAAGATCTCATAACCCCTAATCCTTTCCCATACATCTCCAACCTCACTATACTTGTCTTCAACTTTTTCTAGAGAGGCAAATTTGCTTCTTCTTGACTTAGGACCTACAAACTCTATCTGCTCAATGAGGTCTTCATTCAATTTCCTTGGTGGCAATTCATCATCTTCTTTCTACTTCTTATCATCTTTATCCTTCTTTAATTTTTGTGCTTTCCTCTTTTATGTAGAACTAGAACTCTCCATGACACCTTTTAAAACTTTCTTTGAGTATAATTCTCTATAAAAACTGAATACAAATAACAATTTCATAGTATTCCTTCTAAGAATTCATGAACACAAACATATAATAATTGCCTTTTTATTACCAAACAAGTTGCATTTGTGCATTTACTTTCTACATGAATCGAAACATAAAGCCATTTTTTATAATTGTAGAAAATGAACTGGCTATCAAAGGTCATTTTGTGCACTCATTTTTGTGCTTGATAAAACATATTTAAACATTTGATTGCTATAACTTTGGGTGATATGAATGTATGAACTTTTGATTGTTATAGCCAAATCTCACAAATAGTGAATTGCTTCCAACTTCATATCCATCACCATAGCATTGGCAATATTATCATCACTTATTGCTATATTACAAACCCTTCAACTACAATCTTTGATACATATTCTCACTATTAGGTATGTTGATATTAAATCTTAGTCTTTAATTTTGGTAATGAATTTTTGTTATAAAATATAGCGATATCCCACAAATCATCATTGATCACTATATGTCCATTGCACAAAAGGTGATCAACAATCACATTTAACTTATCACCACAACTTACAGTGATGTTCTTTTAATAACACAACCATCTATCGTTGTATACTACATTGATCACCAAGCTTTATCACTCATTGCTAAAGCCCATCTTGTCATACATCAATTAGAAATGATCACTAAAGTTATAGTGATGACCTCCCTTTTCGCTAATCACTATATTTGAATCCTCGCTATTTCAATTAGTGATAATCACTATATGTCATAGCGATAACTTCTATCTCATTGTTGATCACCAAGACTAACATCTTGTTGCCTCGATGACTAATAATCGCTACAAGTTTTGGCAATCTCCATGTTTCATCACTAATCACTATAAATATTTTGTTCTCTCATCACTCAACAATAAACCATGATCATTATAACATATGTAAATATATGAAGACCTATCACTAATTGCTATACTAAAATTTTATCTCCTCCATTCATTGATGAGGTGCATCACTATAGAGTATAGAAATAATCTCAATTCTATCACTTATCACCATGTCAACAATGAGCCTTCTCTACGCAGTGATGAAATAGATCATTGTATACTATAGCAATATAATATCTGACTTCAAGTTGCCCAAACTATAGTCGCCTTAGGGTACTTTGATATTTGGTCCCTCGTCACTATAGCTATAGTGATAATCTCAAAAATGATAATATCTTCATGAATTCAAATAGGGACAAAACCTAGATTGATTAATAGATAGTGCCATATGATGAGTAAGCCTTAGAAGTGTAATTTTGCAATAGGTTTTGTTGATTTGAGTAATAAATAGCCATTTTCTATCAAAACACAGAAATATACAATAAGTGATTCCTTATTTTGATCACAAAACTATCCAGAACATAGATAAGGTAATTAGTGAAAGCAAGCAAAAAGGTGAAAAACTATTTGTAAAGTATTGAGTTCCACCAATGGTTCTAATTGGGGACATGTAACCCTTGTGGGTACAGTGAGAATTCGGTAATCTTTAGAACAAGTAGACCAAAAAATTAGAAGAAACAACAAAACAAAGAGAAGAAAATAAAATAGGAAAATAAAAGTTTAGGATTACACCTGATCTCAATTTTGAAAGAAGAAACTCTTTCAATATTGACCATGAGTAGATAACTCCTAATCATATCCATCAATATCTTGCAAGCAATAAGAATCCTCTCCATTCTTATTAGTGATAACATATGGTCCAAGCCATAAAGCCTCAAATTTAATATGTTTTCCTTTGTCTTGGTCTTTTGTATTCCACTTCAAAACCCAATCTCCTTCCCAAAATTTTTTGCACTCTACTCTTTTGTCATGTAACTTTTTCACTTTCAACTATTGCCTCATATTTTGTTCATGAGCTTCTCTCCTATTTTATTCAAGTTTAGCCAATGCAATCAGTCTATCACTTAATGGATCAAATTCTTCATTACCTTCTTGGTTTAAGAAATTATAAATAGGTAGTAAGTTATGTAATTTCATTCTTTCCTGCTTGCCATATACCATTTCAAATGGAGAAAAACTAGTAGATTTCTTAACTGTTATTCTATCTACCCATATAGCTAAATTCAACTTGGAGTCCCATGCTTTCTTATTGATATCCAACATTCTCTTGACAATTTTAAGTATGTTCTTATTACTAGATTTTTCCTATCCATTCCCTTGTAGATGATAAGGGGTAGAGTAAGATATAGTAATACCATAGGTTTCACAAAACTTAGTAAGCTATTTTTCTCTAGAACACATAACATTGTCAAGGATAATCTTATGAGGTACTCCAAATATGCAAATGATATTCTCCATCAAAATTTTCATGACTACCTTATGAGTATATTGTCTTACTGGAATAGCTTCAACCCATTTAGAGTAATAATTAGTGGCAACTAGAATCCATCTATGTTCTCCACTTGATTTTTCTATAATCTCACCTATGAAATAAATTCCCCACATTTGAAATGGATCTTTAGATTGCATAAGGTCTCATAGGTAGCACACCATTAAATTTCAATTTACCAAAAAAATTCTAACATTACTCACATCTTTTGACAAATTCATCATTGTCCTTAAAATTGTAGGCCAAAGGTAACCAACCATTAAAATTGTATATACAATAGTCCTAGCAAAAAAATTGCCTCCACATACCCCTCTATGCACTTTTGATAATATGATTTTAGACTGATATGGATCCACACAAAAAAGTAGTATACCATCTCTTTTTTTCCAATAGAGGTCATCTTTAATAAGAGCATATTTTTTAGAGTGCAATTTTATAGTTCTCTTCCGACTCTTAGTCTTTCCTTCTTTGAAATTCATAGTCTTTAAGAAGAAAACACCATCAATTTACCAAGGGAATCTTTCAATACTTGTTTCAATATAATCTACTTTTGTTTGATTTACTTGATTAGCTTCCAAGTCAAATTATTCCATTAATCTAGCCAGTCCCTCTCCTTTAACTAATTTAGTAATTTGTATATCTATATTAAACTCTTGTATCTGGTTAATCCATTTGCATCTTTTACCAGTAACTTCTGATTGCTTAAAATTATCTTTGACAACAATATTTGGAACATAAGCTACTATTTGAGCACCTACCAAGTATGGTGTAAAAGATTTCACATCTTTCACTAAGGCATATGCTTGTTTCTTAGTGATATCATAGTTTAACTTAGATGCTTCTAAGATTTTGCTAAAAAATGCAATGGGTTGTTCATGACCATCCTCATTTTTCTACAATAGGACAATTTCTATGTTATGAAATGATGCAAAAGAGAATAATTGGAAAGGTTTAGAAAAATTAGGGGATCTCAGCACAAGAGCTTCTTTAATAGCTTTATTTATATCTCCAAATGCTTTCAAAGTCTCATCATTTTTTAAATAGGTTTGACCAATTCTAAAAAATTTGAGACAAACCTCCTAATAAAATTAATATGTCCAAAGAATGATTTAATTTCCTTTATAGATTTTGGAACTTGTATCTTATCTATGGAAACAACTGTCTCTGGAAAAATCCTTCCCCCCTCCTTAGACAAAATATGATTAAGAAACTTTCCTTCTATAATGACAAAATGACACTTTTTAGGATTCAAAGATACTCCACATTCCAAAGCTCTTTTGAAAATATTTTCTGAATGTTTACAATGATCCTCTACCTTTTTAGAGAAGGTTGTGAGATCATCTTGGTAAACTACCATGATAAAATGAATCAATCCATCAAAATCTACATCCATAGCTCTTTGAAAGGTAGCTCCAACATTCATTAACCTAAAAGGAATTATTACATACACATAGGTTCCTCACGGTGTAGTAAATGTTGTCTTGTATTGTTCCTCCTCCTTCACCTTGACCTGATTATAACCAAAGAATCCATCCATCATGGATAACAATTCATTCCCTATGACCTCTTGCAACAATTCTTCCATATTAGGGAAAGCATAATTATCCTTATGAGATGAGATATTCAACTTTCTAAAATCCACACACAATTTGATATCCCCATTCTTCTTTCTTATTGGGACCAAATTAGAAACCCATGTTGAGTGTCTAATAGAATTTATTATTCCAACATCCCTCATCTTGATCAACTCTTCCTTCATCTTGGGTGCTAGAGTATGATTTATAGGTCTTTATCTTTGCCTAAAAGGCTTAGCATTAGGTTTTAATGGTACTTCATGTTGGAAAAGATCTTCTCTATAAGCTTTGAGATCATCATATGACCATGCAAACACATGTCTATATTTTCTCAAAAAATTTATAATATCTTGTCTGATCTTTGGAGTCAATTTTTTCCCTATAAATACTTCCTTAGGAGATTATTTAGTTCCCAAATTAATTCTTTCAAAATCCTTTCAATCTTTAACATTAATATTATCCTTTTCCTTAGCATCTTTATTATCAAAAAATCTTTCTAGTGCTACAAATCCCTTAGGAATTTTGTTGGTTTTCATTTGAATGACTCCTTTACCAAATATCACTTCTTTCCCATCAATCTCTTCTACAAGGTTATTCAAATATATGATTTGTTTTCCATACCTTCCTTCACATGCAAGGAAATTGATAATATCCCTATCATCTTGAAAAACTTGCCAATTGTGCACATTATCAAGAACTATTGGCCTATACTTGACTTTTATTTGTATGATATCTTTGTAAGGAATACTACTTTTCTTGACTGCTAGATTAGCCAGAAAATTTGCCAAAACATTGTTAGACCTATCTATCCAAGTTATATTAAATGCATCAAAAAAGTTCAATAGTATCCCATACTTCATTTTTATATTGCTTCATTTTATCCTTTTTTTGTAGCAAACTTATTTTTGACTTGAGATACAATTAGATCAGAATCACCAAAAACATTCAAGATTTTAATACCATGCTTATTAGTTATCTTTAGTCCTAACAATAAGGCTTCATATTTCACTATATTGTTTGTGCATTCAAAAGATAGAAATTTGTGGATGATACAATAATGGAGGGGTGGGGGGAGGCTTCTATTAAGGAGGCTAAGGCTATGAAGGAGATCCTTGATATTTACACTAGAGGGTTGACTCAATTGATAAATTGGGATAAGAGCTCAATTTTCTTTGTTAATACCCGATAAGCAAGACATAGAAAAATTGCTAGCATCCTTGGCTATGGATTGGGAAAGCTGCCATCAACATATCTTGGGCTCCCTCTAGGCTCCTCACCCCTAGACCCATTCTAGAATGGGATATTGGATAGATTCAGTAAAAAGTTGGTTGGTTGGAGAGGTGCCTTGTTCAACCAGGCAGGTAAATGTTAGTTGGTCAAATCTACTCTACAGAACCTACCCATGTATGCTTTGGGCTTGTTTTGGATCCCTATGAGGTTTTCTGAGAAAATGGAAAAAATTTAGAGAGACTTTCTATGGACAAGCCTTGAAGGGAGAAAAAGGTATGCTCTTGTTGCTTGGGAGAATGTCTATCTTTCGAAGAGGTACGATAGTCTGGGCATAAGGAAGTTAACCCATCTCAATAAGGCTCTTTTGGCTAAGAAAATATGGCATATTTTCAACAACACTAGTGAATGGAGGGATATCCTAGTAAATAAATACATCAAAAGGCCTTGTCTTCATTTTATCTTAAACAATGAGGACATTCCTAAAGGGTCAATCATCTGGAATGGTATCCTGAAAGCTAGGGACCTAGCAAGGGCTAGAGTTTCTTGGAAATTGGGTAATGGGGAGAATATTTAGTTCTAGTCTAATAGGTGATTATTTCAAGGTCCCCTTATCAACAATCTTGTTTATGAAGTTTGGGTGTATGAATGTACACGTCAATTTGGGTATAAAGTTAGTAATTATAGGATTGGCCAAGGATGGAGAGATCTCTCCCTCTTATCTAAGGATCTAAAATTGATAATGATAATGTTAAACTCCCTCTTTGCTTCTAAGTAATAAGAGAGATGAGTTGATTTGGGGGGATAATCCCAATGGTAGTTATTCTATGGCTTTAGGCTACAACTCTCTTTGGTGTTTAAGGGAGAAACCCCCTTGGGTGAATGCTTGGCTCCCTGGTCTTACTCCAAATATCAACATCTTTTTTTGGCTGGCCCTTCAACATAAAATCCTCACTCAAGATAATCTTATAAAGAGAGGACATGTTATGCCTAGTAGATGTTCTCTTTGGAAAAACTAGATGGAGTCAGGAAACCATCTTTTCATTCATTGTGCTTACTCTAGGGAGGTTTGGGACTTCCTAACCTGGGACTTTGAGATTTACTATTGTATGCTAGACAATCTTCTGAATTTCTTCAGCCAATGGAAAAGTTTATTTAAATCTTCTAGTTTGTAGGAATTAAGCTCCTGGATTTTGCCTCACTTTTGCTAGAGTATCTGGAAGGAAAGGAAAAATAGAATCTTTAGGGATAGAGAGGATCTGGATCTTGTTCTTGGGAGGAAGATATTCAAAAACATAAAGGAAAACTATCAAGTGAAGAAGTGGGGAGAAATTGAATTTGGTGGCAGAAAGATGGAAAAGGAAAAAGATAGGATACTGAAAAGACAAGAAGCTATATGGCTCCTACCCTTAGAGGGATGGTGCAAAGCCAACTTCAACGATGCCTCTAAAGGAAATACTAGTCCCTCTGGGAGTGGAGGAATAATAAGAAACAATTTTGGTGAGGGAGTTGCGACTTTTTCTCTTCCTTTCAGATTCTAGACTAATCATTTTGTGGAAGCCAAAGTTGTGTGCCATGTGGTTAAATTGGGCTTCAAAGTCAAAATAACTAAACTTTGGTTAGAAGGGGACTCCAATAATATAATTAATTGTATAAATGGAAATTCTATTCCTTCTTGTTTGATTGCCAATTTAATTGAAGAGACACGTGTCACTCTCAAAAATTTTGAGACTATCCACATCACACATGTTCAGAGAAGCAAATCCAGTTGTGGATTGGTTTGCCAAAAAATGTGTGGGCTCTGACAAGTTGATTACTTGGAAATTAGGAAAAGATATTTTAGTGGAAGCTAAGACCCTTATCGACCTAGAAAAAATTGAGGGGAGTATGGTGGAGATCTAATTATTATTATGAATATTAAAGGAATTTGGGAAATGAGTATGAGTCATAAAGGCCTTTTTGGTTTTTGCAAATAGATGAGGTAATCAACATCTTTTTGACATGTTCTATGGGTCAAAATCTTCATTTACTATTTGTGTTTTTGTAAGGTGAATTATTTCGGTGCTTACACAAGTAACAATGCCAAAATTTCATTTGTGAAAGAGTTGCAGAGCTTAGAGTATATGAGAATTGTAGGAGATACAACTAAAGAGATGTGGGAGAATGCTACAGAAAGGAGCCAGTGCGGGAAGTGGAGAAATGGAGAAATAGGGGAAAAGTTTGGAAAAAACTAGAAAAGGGAGGGGTTGCAACTTACATTGCTAAACTTCATGGTTTCGATCTTGAGGTCACCAACAACATGGTGAATTTGTGGAAAGACGACAAGGTGAAGGTGAATGGTTCTCATTTTCTATCACAAAGGAGGTTGTTGATATGATTACTAAGATTCCAATGGAGGGTTTCAAGTTTTTCAAGGATAAAAAACTCTTAACCAACGCTGTGAAGGATTTTGTGAAGAGCACTGAAGAAATGAATCAACTGATTAAAAGTGAGACTTTCTATGTGATGGAATCCATCAAGAAACTATGGAGGTATGTTCTGTGTGCTATCATTGAATATATTACTTTGGACCCTAGGTTTGATCGAGTAAGAACCCATCATTTTGTTCTTCTTAATCATTTCTGCCATGAGAGTAAAATTTCTTTTCCTTTCTATTTACTCACCTCCATGAGCAAGGCTATAACAAGCTTTAAAAAGAAACCTATTGTCAACCTTGCTCTACATGAGGGTTTGTTGCTGCTTATCCATGAGTACTTCAATTATTAGATGGTTAGAAACAACCCCTCACTGGGTGTGGATGCTAACAATGGTAGCTCTAGCTACTCTTTTGATTCTGATGATATTAAGAGCATTAGCTCAGAGGAGGAGGGGAATGTTTCTTCTGCTAAGAAAATTAAGGGTCATTCTAAGAAGTCATCTACTATTATAACCCCAAGAAGAAAGAGCCCTAGGGGCTATGGCCAAACCTCTGGTAAAGATGAAGTGGATTATAACAAGGATGAGGAGGACATGACTTTAGATGATGATGGCAAGGATATGGAAGAGGAGATTAAAGAGGATCTTGGAGGCAAGAAATGGAAGAGGAAAGATGCGAATGATGAGAGGGATTTGAATCAGGGGCCAGATGTTATGATTCTCCCTCTGTCCCCTATTCCTCCTCATTCTCTTCCCGAGGAGAAGAAGGATAACATTGGTAGTAAAGAGGGGGAAGTGCTTGTCAAAAATAGGAGAAAAGCTTGGAGAAATTTCAATGCTAGGACTGCAACGATGGGAATTTTTAGAGAAGCTATGAACCCTCAAATTCTGGTGGAAAACCAGGAACAACCCCGGCTTGAAGAGCTCATTAACTCTACTATTGTGGTCATTATAGATAACACAAGGGAGATGGGTATGAATCTTTTGAACAATGCTCATAATAGCATGATTGATAATTTTAGATCAATCAAGTGGCTATACCACAAGCTAGATGAGGTTAGAGAGAAGGTTTGTCAGTTAGAGGGAAACAAGAAGAAAAAAAAGAATGAGAATTAGGAGGATTAGGAGGAAAGAGATAGTCTGGCTGAGAGGAGAATAAAGAATCTTGAAAACTACAATCACAATTTGGCTAGTTAGACGATCTCTCTCCTGAAATCAATCAATGAAAATATTCTTTCTTTACCTGGTGCGCTAAAAGACAAAGGCCTACTAGGTAGTGAGGATGGAAAGGACAGAGGTAGAGCCAGGTCAGATGATGATATGGCCATTGATATCACCTTTACTAGTTTGGATTAGGAAATAGAGAAAGTCTAGGAGCAGATGGCCGAGGAGCACTAGAAGACTTATGAGGTTTCCTAGACCATGCAGGATCTCGAGAAGAAGAATGAAGAGTAGCCCTCTTTTTCTATCTTTTTTGTGCCTTCATTGTTTTTCTTTTGGCCTTTGGTCCTAGCTTTTTCTATGTTCTATTAAAGACAGTTTATTTTTCTGGCCTTTTTGTTGGCCTCTATTGTTGGCTGGGCCTCATACTTATTATCAACCATAAGCTCTATTTTTTTTGGTTGGGATTCTATTGCTTATTTTCAGCCTTGATTATGTAATTACTCTTGGGTTTCAAGGTCCCTATAAAACCTGTTTATCTTATCAAAAACAAAAATGAATACTTGAAAGTTTTACCTTCTAGAGAAAAAAATACTATACTTGCACCATTTCCTTCTCTAGAATATAAGCCATCAAAATTCATCCTCCATATGTTTTCATGATATATAGAAATACTTTCCTAAATGGGATCAATCTTTTGTAAAGCCTCCTCAGTGATACTTACATTAAAAAAAATTATATCTGTATTGCAAAAGCAAGTCATTGGTTCTGGGTTGGCATCTTCCACCAAATATGTTTCCTTGGGTTCCATATCTATCTTGATATTCCTGCCATTCATTGGGATAGTTGCATAAGATAGATCTAATTGAATATTACCTCCTACTAAGTTAGACCATTGTCTAGATAAAAGTATACCATACATAGAATAAACTTCTACTACTGTAATATCAGTTTTATAAAATTTCCCAGGACATGAAGGAAATCTGAAATCAATATCTTTTATAACTCCCACAACAGGGAAATATCCATTATCCATGGCATAACATTTAACATAGGGAATACCAACATCTAAATTTAAGATTTTCATCACATCATTAGGCATAATATTCACAGTTGCTTCTAAATCAATCATGCAATTCTTTACCAATTTATCATTTATAAGTAGAGTTAGATGGAATGGATTGACTTGAGTAGGATATTTATTAACAACAGTTCCTAAATATATTCTAGGTATCTTTTGAGCATCTTCTTTTTCTTCTTTATGACTCTCTACTTCAAATATCAATTTTAAAGATTCTTTCCTATAATGTGGGAATTTCATAATTTTCATTAGGGTAACAAATTTTTTTACTTGAGATAAAGCATGGGATATAAAGGAGTTATGGTCATGAATGTTCTTACTAGTAAGTTTCTTATCATTTGTTATTTTTGCAATCTTTGGTTGTTTATCTTGCTTGTTAGTATTTTAATCCTTACCTTTGATTTTTTGATCTCCCACCTTGGCTAACATCCCTGATCCTTTTCTTTTCTTGTCATTTACTTATCAATTCCTTAGCTTGTAATTTCTCTTCACTTGCTCTATGGTTGCAATTGTATAAGTATCCTTTTGTTCTTCAGACAATTTTCTAATTCTTGGAAGATCTTCATGATCTGAAAACACCTCCTAGCCCAATTGATATCTTATCTCTATATAAGTTGTTGTATAATCATCTTCTGATGATTCCTCACCCTAATATGGTTCAATAGATATTGCATTGCATCTAGGTTTTTCATCATTGTCTTTATTGTGCTCATCTCAAATATTTTGAGCAATGACACATTGTTCTACCATTTAAGGTAACAAGAAAACATCACACTAAGGCATATTATTGACAAAATGATTAGTTCTTTTGAGAGGATTGGGATTCTCCTTAGTGGCCACTAGTTTATCATCTTTCCAATTAGTGTTCTAAGGCACGTATTTCAATCTATATCTTTCATTCTTGATAAAAGGATGATTATTTCTCTTTGGAGGGAAGTTAATCCTCCCACTTTCCATATTCATCACTTTCATCATATAAAGATTTTGTCAATCTTGTCTTCTTCTTGTTTTGTTTAGTATCCTTAAGATTGAACAATTTAGGATCATCCCTCTTCAATCCCTTACTTGTTGCCTTCATTACATTTTCCAAGAACTAATCCATTTTGAGAGCTTGTTGTAAAGTAGCAAGTTTTTGTTTAGTAACCTTAAGATTGAACAATTTAGGATCATCCCTCTTCAATCCCTTACTTGTTTCCTTCCTAACATTTTCCAAGAACTAATCCATTTTGAGAGCTTGTTGTAAAGTAGTAGGTTTTTCATTCATAATTTCATAATTCATTTTATGATCTAGGACATCTATATAAAAAATCATCAGAAACATATCAAGTGTCTTGATATCTCTTCATACCTTGTTTAACACCTTACTGAATCTTCTATTGAATTCAAGTATAGTTTCATTTTGATTCTTCTTTATACTAGTTAATTCATGTGAAGAAAAAAAGGATCATTATGGTCACCAAAATGCTCTATGAGTTGACCAACACATTCTTGCCAACATCCTAATGATCCATCAGGTAAACTTCTATACCATTCTGTTGCATCTCAATTAAAGACTGGACAAATAATTTCATTAAGACATCTTTACGCTCATTTCTTCAACTACTACCTTCAAATTTATCCAATGAGTCTCTACTAATATAGCCCCATTTCCAAAATACATGGGGATTATAGTCCTTAAATAATTTGATATGGGATTGGGAAATCTAAATATATCATAGAAGTCCAATTGCCTATATCATTCTAAAGGTAGAGGAGCCCTAACATTCTAATTGAATATATATTTTTTGTTTATTATTTCTTTGTATTGTTTGATCGTGATTCATATTTCTACCTCTATGTTGCCTGTTATTTTGCATATTATTATTGTTTCATGCATTGTTATTATAATACACATTATTTTTTTTCTGATTATTTTCAAACTATCTTAGATTCCTACCAATATCTCTTATGTCTTCAAACACATGAGGAGGAATATCTATCATATTATCTATATCATTGTCTATTCTCTATCTAGGATGATCATTAGGGAATCTATGAGTACCATACCTACCAATCCCAAATATTTCACCCTCTTTCTTCGGTCTAGCTCTTTTTGGTGATGGAGTAATACATTGATCCCTATTTATACCAATAAATTCTAAGACTTCACTAGGTTTTCATTTTAAAGCTCTTGTTGCTCTCTTAGTCCTCATGAATTTTCCAAATTCCTTAATCATTTCACCAACTCTAGTATCATTTTCTTCATCATATTCTAATTCATCGTCTAAAGATTGATTTTCTGAGGGGTTTTCTTGATTTTGAAAAAAGTTAGTTCTTCTCTAAAAAGGGACATGTCCACAAAATTGAGTTTCATTTTCTTGGTTATTTTCTTCTTGAGGCTGAGTCCCATTAACTCTATCATCAAGAGAAAGATATCTTAATTTCTTAGCCACCTTTCCACAACTTCCCATTATCATATCTGATACATTCACTACTTTTCTATTTTTCTTCTTAGGAGTATATTCTTGGTGTTCACCAGTATGTGTAGATCTTCTTCCCCACATATACTTTAATGACACACTTCTGAGACTATTTTTCTTTCTAATTACTGTCAATTGATTGTTCATATATCTTTTGATTGTAGAGTCACCACCTCTGTTATAGAGGAAAAAAAAAATTTGTTCTTCTATGTTCTCTCTCTCTCTAGTAGAGTGCATAAAAACATTCTCTCTATATCTCTGATCTTTGTAGAACCAAATACTTTATGAGTAAACTTCAGAATCCCTAATTATGTAGACAACTACCTAATAGAGTCGCCAATTTGTTGGTGTCCAAATTGATGGACTAGGTTTCCTATGGAATGATGATTCTAATTTTGGAAACTCCTAGTAGCAATTTTCCAACTAATAGGTTCCACTCCAAATGGAATGTGAACCTTTGCAATTTTGGCTCTACAAGACCAAGGCTGGTAGGCCTATACCTCACACCCTAGAAGCTTTAAGAAGATAACTTGTGGGATTTTGGGTGTTGATAAAAGATGAATAAAGGTTTCAAGGTAAGAAAAAGTTTTATAAGTGTGTGTGTGTGTGTGTGTGTGTATGTATGTATGCATGATTTGTCAATCTCTGTTACATGGATGTATGTTCTTTTTGCAATCAGCATGAAGACTCAAATCAATATCATCATACCGGTGCCTTAATTGATGGATTGTTTTCCAAATTTTTATCAATCATTCACAATGTTTATGTAACCCTCTAAGAAAAAGAAAAACATCCCTTTAAGATAAATTGTTGTCACTTTAATGAAGTATGAACTACTTGAAATGCATAGGAAAACTTTAATATCCAATCTTATTGATTTTAACTCCCCTCAAGAGACCAACAAGAAAAAAATGTAGATTAATTAATTAATGCAACACTACTATTCTATAAATACTAAAATTCCTTACTACATTCATTCAATCAAACTATCAATTAAAGAAAACTTCGAATATTTGATCAAGGGAAAAGAAATCAAAGAGATAGAAATGATATCACCAAAAGATCAATCTTGCATATAAGCCTTTGTATTGAATTTAAAATACTTCACCACAGTATTACATGTGTTGCTAGTGCATACAGATGACTAAATCTAGAGTATTAAAGAATCGAATCCTCTTTGAACAATTTGATATATTATGTTATGATATTTTATGATATGATTCCTATGCTAAATCTAGCCCTTATAATTATAGGCATCATATTTGGTTACATAGTGAAAGGGCATGTCCCTTTGTTTACAAAATTTACAACTAACTGACTCATTAATAATTAATTGTATGCATATTAAACAAGCTTTTAAAACAAAGGTTTATGCTACCAATTATGATGATGATGACTCAATGAAGTCATTGCACTACTTGACGTGCTCTGCATATTTGGAATCATCTAGAAAATTTTCATTCCTAATCACTTCCCTGGCTTTGATCTCAATCTTGAACATGTGTACTATCTATTTAATGACCTTTTTCATCTCCAAGTCATCATTCCATGTGGCTTCTAGGGCTTGTTCCTACATCACATGGCACATATCTATCCATCTCTCTCAATTAATGGTGACACCGTTTTCATCACGCTACGATATAACTCTGTGCTCTATAACAAATTCCTTGATTAACTTGAAAGAAATCTTAAACTCCTATGACTATGAAGCATGATCCTTGGTTAACCTTTATACTTCTTAAATATCTTCATCTTCCTTGAGAGCATCCTTTTCCTTGACCAATTTATTATTCATATCATTATGTATTAGGGCTAAAGGTTTGTAGGCATTGTAAATATCCCACAGTTGACCTAATTTAACCAGAAACTTCTTGAAACAATTTTTGATCAAAGTTCCAAAAAATTCTCTTCTAATTATTGAAACATCTTTCAACTTTGCATTTTCTTCTTGTAATTTCTTTAATTTAATCTTTAAGGAATCTATAGATGATTGTATCATCAGTTGGACTTGAGACTGACCTGTCATCAACATGTTTTCATACAAGCTTTCCAATTATGCCTCTCAAATGTCACTTGTTTCACACTTACTTGATTGAATAATGCTAGATCCACTTGCATGCCTGCAAACTTGTTGGGGTTTGTCACCCCTACTTTTAGTGACATCAAATGACCAAAAGCTTGATCAACATCAATAATTTGAGGCCCTATGTGTGGGGGTATAAAGCCCATAAAAAATTTGAATTCTCATCTTCCACAAATTTTGAATCAATTATGACATCCTTGACTCCCTACACATCCAATTTCATGTCTTTCTTACTAGATTTTAATTAGACTATCAAAGATGTTTGATGCACTCAAATCTTAACCTAGAAGAACCATCACACCTAGTTCATTCAACAGTTTCCTTCCTCTTGCTAGAGTCATATGCTCAACTTCCCTTTTGATATTCTCCTTCAAATTTGACATTAGTTCTTGTTCATTCTCAGGAGAGATATTTTGGATGCTTTGTCGTAATAACTTGCCTCAATGTTTATACAAAACAACCATAAACTCCTTGGATTTGATAAAAGCATCATCATTTAAAAATCTTATTGACTCTAAGAGTCTTTAATCTTTCTCAACATCTAGCTTTTCAAGGATTTGCACATCATATTCCAAGGGTTGAAGTACTAGCTTTTTTAAAGTTCTTAAAATTGGAATAGGGGAGTCTAGAATTTTCTAAATGTCTTTTTTGAATTGTTCATTGGCCTTTTGCCTCTATTCTTCCATTTCCCTTTTTTGTTCCTCAATCATTTGTTGTACTTCTCTTGATTCCAAATTCTTAAAACTCTCCTCATATTCATTGCCATGGTGAATATAATCACCCAATTTTTGTAATTTCCTACAGGCATGAATATATCCTTTTGGATCATAATGACTCTAGGAATACATGGTATACATGTGCTATTCATTCTACAATTTTTCTTTGATCTTGTCATATGATTTACTTGCACAAATAATAAAAGTCTCCAAAAGAAAAAGTTGTTGGAAGGAAATTTATTTCTATGTTCTTCTCTAAAATGTTGTTTGCTAGATTCAAACATGTGCCCAACAATTTCTAAATAAGAAACCCTATTAGGCACTGATGCTGGTAACCTATATGGCCTTCCTTCAAATCCAAATACTCTAAAAAAAAGTGAAATAATCATATGCATACCAATCTTCCTATTTGTGCTTTATTTTCTCTCCCAACCTATTGTCTTTAGGTCTAAAAAATCTTTTAATATTAGGGCTAATTGAGGAAAAAGACTAGTGTCTAAATAGAGTGTACAAAAGTTGAACAAAGTTCTCTTCAAATGTAAGATAACAAGAAGCACTAAACCTATAATCCCATACTGATGTCCACATTTGAATAGGCTTCATTTCCCTATTAGAATCTCTCACATTTAATTTCAAACCTTTACCCCACAATCATCTCATTTGCCCAAAGTATAAAACCATATGCATAAGCAATGAATAATACTTAAAACTAGGGTATTCAATATCATCAAACTTAACAAAAGAAGTATGGATGTTATCAAAAACATACTCTATGTAATCATAGGGTCTAGGGTCCAACATTTGAACATCTGATGCTAACACCAAGGGACCAAATTCCATCGAATTAGGCACTTCCATCCCTCATACTTGTCTACATGATTGGTATGTCATGTCTAAGTATGTCTTAAACAATTTGATATTGAATGGAGGTCCATCTATTGTTGTTAGAGGCTCCTTTTCTATTTCGTGCAATATTAGTTTCCATTGCATATATCAAACATCTCATCTCTCATACTCGTTCTTTAATGTTGTGAATGAAATTTTTTTATTTAGACCATCAATGAGTCTAAACACTTCATTTAGAGATTCAAGTGATATCTCCATGAACTTCTCCCCATCCTTTTCATATATGTATTTTTCTTCAGCATTATATTTTCTTATAATGACTTTGAGTAACTTCACATTCACAAACACATTTTCCACTACCAATTTCCTGAAATTCATCTCTCAAGGATGATAGATAAGTGCCTTATGATTTATTCTCACAAAATGATATAAAAAGAGCTCATAACCCCTAGTCATATTCGATACATCTCCAACCTCACTGTACTTGTCTTCAACATTTTCTAGAGAGGCAAACTTTCTTCTTCTTGACTTAGGACCTGCAAACTCCATCTACTCAATGAAGTCTTCATTCAATTTCCTTGGTGGCACTTCATTATCTGCTTTCTACTTGTTATCAACTTTACCCTTCTTGAGTTTATTTTATTTCATCTTCTATGTACAACCAGAACTCTCCATGACACCTTTTGAAACTTTCTTTGAGTATAATTCTCTGCAAAAACTAAATATAGATAGCAATTTTGTACTCTTCCTTCTAACAATTTGTGAACACAAACCTGTAATGATTGACTTTTTATTACTAAATAGGCAGCATTCATGGATTTACTTTCCACATGAATCAAAACATAAAGTCATTTTTTATACCTAGTTTTGCAATTCCGAGTACCCAACTTCATACACTTGCCAAATTTGCCCAGTTATTTGTCATGGGCCCAAAATGCATATTCATACTCTCCATATAGGAATCTACCAATGCTTTGAGTTTAATTTCCTCAATTGGTTTTTTGATTAGTTTTCAAAGTCATATAATATGCATTTTATTATTTCTAACATGTTTGAATGTAGGGAAGTTTGGAGGAGGTGACTTTAACAGTTAATAACTTTTCATCTAGATGTTGTCATTAGGAAAATATTTATATGATGAAAGTATGTGGACCAAAGTAATGAGCCTATAAATTGTCATATTTATATCCATTTATTATAATACTTCACCACATGAATGCAATACATTTTCAAGTCATTTTCATATATTAACTTGATTTATGAAGTATTAACTATGATTAATGATTTATTGATTAGCATTTGTATGTGTAACTAGTTGATGCTAAATTGTGATGATTTATTGTGATTAATGGTTGTTATTGCATAATAATTATCTTAAGGTGATTTAAATTTTGTTTGTGAGGTATTTGAGTTGGTCATGTAGATGGAAAGAAGGAGAAGCAAGTTGACACTTGTTAATAATCAACAATTGTAGGAAATGCAAAAAAAGGCCAAAAATTTAGTTTTAGTAAAATGGTCATGTCTTTCTCAATTATTAATGAAATTGATAATGTCTTATGGATTTGGAAATATGACAAGAAGATCCACAAAATTTATTAAGCATTTGAGCTATTTCATAATAGTAAATGAGTACCATGGATCAAAAGTTGATTGTGTAAAAGGTGACACATTTTAAGGCAACAAAAAACCACTTTCAGTAAAATGACCCTATCTTCCACATTTTATAATGAAATACATATTTTCAAAATGATCTAGAAAGATAAAAAAAGAAGGGTTATAAACTGGTATAAGGGTTTTATCTAATTTGGAATAATAAAGGAGCACCATACATTTGAGTGGACTAATGAAAATGTCAAACATAAAACTAGCACAATTAGTCAACAATTTTGCAATAAGTCTCTTCCTTTTTTAAAGGAATGATGGGATACTTTTTAGATGGTTGTTAGAGAGCCAATAAGATTATATATTCAAAATTATAATCAAGAATTTGATATAGAGATATCGATAGATATATAGAATGTTATACTTGGTACTATAGAGTTATTGCAGCTATTATTGTGCAGTTTCTTGCAATTTTCTATAGCCATTACTGTGTACTTAGATTTACTTCTAGCATTGTTGTAGTTTATACTTTGCAATGATACAATAACATAGAGAGTTTTATAGTGCATATAGTTTTTCGACCATATTCAAGTATACATCCTCAAGTTGACAATTTAAATTATTCTTCGCCATAAGAAAGTTAGCTACTCATTTTGGGTGTCCAATCCAGAAGTTTTATTTTTATAACCAATTTATTCATCAAATTGGGAAGCCAAAATTTTTGGCACCATTCTCGAGGATGGGTTGAGCGATGAGAGTCTCTAAGTTTTTAGCACCTCTTTGTAATTTTTCTAGAATTTTAGTTCCTATTCAAAGTACTTAGGATTAGAAAAGTTTGTAGCAACACAATATGGACTTCATATCCATGGAGAATAATAATGAAGAGCCACTATCATTTGAAGCAAGATTGGAAATCAATGAAGACATTTTCTCTAGCATCATAGAGGAATTGTGTTCACATATTGATGACAAAATATTGATTTTTGAAGAGTCAAATGAAGACAACCTTATTTTGCAACTAAAGAAATCACCATACACAAGGTTTCTTCTCAAGATGAATGTGATGTCAAATTATATATCATACTTCAAGAAGAGAGTTACAATAAAGTGAAAATCAGTCCTCTCATGGTCAAAAGTAAAGAAGATATTGAAGATTAGTTTTGAGATTATTTAGAGGAGTTTTTCTTAACATTATATGCAAAACCAACATCTATTGTAGAGAAAAACTATGAGCCTGTTGAAGATGGTGCAAAAAATCTTGTACTTTTATCAAATCAACCACAAAAATTAGTTTTTAAAAGTCAAGAAGAGGATGAAGAAGAAGCTCATCTACACAAAGCTAACAAGGAGGGTTCAATTTTTTTACTTTCAAAAGGGTTTCTTATTAGACATATTATTCATATGGAGGAAAATCAATCTTCAAAAGCTATGTTACAGAAAAGAAAGAAGTTACAATTGAAGATGAATCCCAATATGCAGTTGTAGCAAATGGAGAAATCTTTTGGCTTACTTATGCACTTCAATATGGAAATATATATTGTCAACATGAAGTAATAAGTGAGTTTGTTAATATCCTTCAAAAATTATTATTGTTTGTTAAGTTTCTTTTGATGTTGCAACTACTTCCAATTGCTCATAAGCATGTGAAGCATTGGAAAATTTTGAGAAGAGGAAGATATTTCAAAGAATCAGTTAATGGTTTTGTTAGAGCAAGTCATATTTTTTGGTTATCTGATGAAGAAAAAGCACAAATAATAGCTCTCAGGGCCTACTTCACCACATTTAAGACATTCACATATCTATGGGTAGCTAGTGCATCTGTCAACCCCAAGAAGCTCCCCAAATATCCAAGCAACAAATTGGTGTTATTGGAGATTGCCCAATAGATTGAGTCTACATATGAGAGGGTGAAGAGATAAAGGAGACCCTATTGGACATGGCCTCTGGTCATAGGACCATACCAAGTCAAATGGAAGCAAGATATTTCATCCTTTGAGTGGGAATGGGAGAATTATCCCCTCAAGGAATACAATTCTCCTAGGATTTATTTTGACAATATAGGTAGAGTGGAGATCATGGCTAGTAAGGAGTTCCACCATAAAGATGCTATTGAAGATCATTGGATGAATGCAACAAATGACTAAAATGTCTGTATAAGGAACTATTGTAGAATGACTTTGTATCTAGTAGAGAAGGTTCTCAAGTTGAACATATCGAAGGAAATAAGGCTAAAATATTCATAGGAGCTGTTGGACCCCCTGTTCAACTTGGAAAAAATAGGAGAAAGGCCCATCATGAATGTTGAGGTTGACAGGGAGGAGGGCGATGATATCAATCATCGGGAAAGGAAATTAGTTAGAATGACTAAGGATTGGATCAAGAAGCCTTTTCAACTTGATCCAATACCTAACACTATGGTCTTTCATGCTCAAGCCTACCCTAAGAAAGGTAGAGGGAAGAAACTTACACTTCCTACCTTTGTGGCCTAGTCTTCTATCAGGCTAGAGATAGTATACCAACTTGATTGCCTAGTTGGATACTATCATCCTCTAGAGAGGAGGGGAAATAATAAAAGGAAGAGGACCTCCCCTTAGAGGATTCAAATAGAATAAGAAAAAGTGCAAGTACCTCCCTAGCAATAGGAAGAGAGTGGACAAGGGTATCGATTTGGGACATATAGACTTGGGAGAGTTGGTCAGAATCTATAAGAAACCTACAAAGAGATCTACTCTAGTATCTACCTTGATCCATTTCAGCCTAGTAAGCATAGCTACACATCCAGTATCAGTGTAGCCAATAGAGTTGATTATGACACTGGCACAACACTTTGTACCTGAGGAGAGAGTGGTTAAAAGTATGATAGGAAAAGTGGTTCTTGACCTCCAACCCAACAATATTGAGAGGGTCTTCCACCTCCTAAGGGTAGATCAATTCATTAGACTCTCCTATGAAGCAACAGAGAGATGGTATAGGGAGCACCCTAAAGAAGCATAAAAAATCATCCAATCCTCCTACCTCATTAAGAAGACTCATTTGGGAAGGGTCATAGGAAAGGTGGACATGACTAGGGGATATATGAAGGAAGATATTGGCTATTCCATCATCCTTTTGAGCAGAGTCATGGGTTTACCAGTAGCTAGCCACCTTAATGCTTTTATGGTCAATTTTATTGAGACAATCAAGATAAAGAGGACATCGCTAGATTGTGCCACCACACTAAGTGAGAACTTGTGTGAGAAATTAGGGGTAGTTAAGGATAATAAGAAGTTCTATATGCCTTCTTACATGGTTTATCTTCTTGCAGCAAGGGCAACAAACTACCCCAGTTTGTACAAAAGAGGCAGTATGCAAAATCCTAATGCCTAGCCCTATATTGTCTACCCTCAGCTGGTGAGGAAGAAGCTCTCAATACAAAGCAAGGAGTATAGAATCATGAATGACGCATTCATTTTCATGATCATTTGATTCATAGAGAGTGATTATGCAAAGAGGTTATCTGATTAAGCAAAAGCACAAATAATAGCTCTCTGGGCCTACTTCACCCAATTTAAGAAATTCACTTATCTATGGGTAGTTGGTGCATCTGTCAACCCCAAGAAGCTCCCTAGATATCCAAGCAAAAAATTGATGTTATTAGAGATTTCCTAGTAGATTGAGTCTACATATGAGAGGGTGAAGAGACAGAGGAGACCCTGTTGGACATGGCCTCTAGTTATAGGACCATACCAAGTCAAATGGAAGCATGATATTTCATCCTTTGAGTAGAAATGGGAGAATTATCCCCTCAAGGAATACAATTCTCCTAGGCTCTATTTTGACAATATAGGTAGAGTGGAGAGCATGGCTGGTAAGGAGTTCCACCATGCAGATGCTATTGAAGATCATTGGATGAATGCAACAAATGAATACAATGTTTGCATAAGGGACTATTGTAGGATGACTTTGTATCTAGTAGAGAAGGCTCTCAAGTTGAACATATTGGAGGAAATAAGGCTACAAGATTCATAGGAGCTATTGGACCCCCTGTTCAACTTGGGAAAAATAAGAGAAAGGCCCATCATGAATGCCAAGGTTGACAGGGAGGAAGGTAATGATATCAATCATCGGGGGAGGAAATTAGTTAGAATGACTAAGGATTGGATCAAGAAGCCTTTTCAACTTGATCCAACACCTAACACTATGGTCTTTCATGCTCAAGCCCACCCTGAGAAAGGTAAAGGAAAGAAAGTTACAATTCCAACATTTGTGGCCTTGTCTTCTATTAGGCCAGAGATAGTATACCAACTTGATCGCCTGGTTGGATACTATCATCCTCTAGAGAGGAAGGGAAAGAATAAAAGGAAGAGGACGTCCCCTTAGAGGATTCAAATAGAATAGGATGAAGTCAAAGTACCTCCCTAGCAATAGGAAGAGAGTGTACAAGGGTCCAAGGATACTAGTGCTTCCCAAGTCTAGGATGACCCTCAATTGCCTCCCTTTGTGCCTAGCCAATTAGAAGAGGGAGAGAGTCAATAGGTTTCTATTCATTTTTTTCAAAAAGAGCCAATGTCCTCTTTTGCCTTCACAAAATAGAAGAGGATTAAAATCTTAATGAAGAAAAGGCAAAGGGTGACTAGTAGAATGGTGCCTTTGCCAACTATCCCTGAAACCATTCTAGAAGGGGAAGAGGAAGAATAGGAAGATGAAGAAGAAGAGGAACAATTGCCTTTGAAAAGAAGAACTTGGTGAGCTAGAGGCATTGAGCAAGAAAGGAGAAGAAGTACCATGGGAACATCACCATCCACTCCAGTAGGACCACTGCAAGTCTCTTTTTCAAAAGATGAAGTACAATAGTGGGTGGATGAGCAGAGTGAAGAGGGTGATGACATTTTCAAAATGTCAGATTTTGATTTTATGCATGTGGGAACAAAGCTAGTTAGGGATAAGATTAGGGATAACCCTATTGGTGAACCTCAACAAGAAGACTGGACACAGATCTTGCCAAACTCACAGGATCTTGATCTTACTCCCCCATCTCCACCACAAGCCATAGTGGTAGAAAAAGGCTTGGTTACTCCTCCCCCATAGATTTTTAAAGAGGAGAAAGTTTAGGAACCATCACATGGGGAGGAACCAAAAAAAATGGTGACTGATGAAGTGTTGAAGGAGGGACAAATGGTCGATTATTCTCAACCACCTTCCCAAGACACTGAAGTGCAAACTATAGGGTCTATAGAAATAGAAGCCATAGAAGAAGAGCCCTCATAGAGGGAAATAACTCTGAGGAGGAGCAATAAGGGAAAGGAGGTAGCAGAACATACTCCTTCATCCTCAAGAGGTAGGTTTTTTGCTGAGAACATTCCAAGATGGCTCTGGAAAGAATTAATGAGGAGTACCCTACCTCAATTTTGAGCTATTGAAGAATACAGTTTTGAGATTGTAGAGATTTTAAATAAGCTTGAGTCTCCATTGCATGAGGCAAGACCATTAGCCTTTGTTACCAATACATGGAATCAGGAATTATTTTCTCAAGTGGCTATCCCTCTAGAAGATACAAATACAAAAAGCCTCAATCCCCAAGACTATCAAATAAAAGAGGTGATGCTTGGGAGACCTACATGGGATACATCTTGATTGATGGTGACTTTGGGAACTAAGGAGATCTTCAGAAGCATGGAGTAGGAAGAGGTTAAACTCCAAGCACTTTGAAGGTAGAATGAGATCGTAAAAGGATATTTAGCCAAAGTAGTTGGTCCTCTAGATCTTGAGTGCCCCAAGGAGACATTGAACACCATTCTTAGGGAAGGGGGGATTGTATAGTCAAATCCATTTTTGAAAGCCTATCAATAATGGAAAGAAAGTTTTGAGGATTTGGGAATTTTTATTATTTAGGGAAACCTAAAGTTACTGCATGCTACACAGGAGAACATGAATAAAATGGTAGCAATTTTGAAGCAAGACTTTAGCATCATGGATGAAGTAAGGGCCTAAAGAAAGGACTTACAAATTTTGCAAACAATAAAGGGACAAAGGTATAGGATTTTGGTAGATTTTTATACTGCTAAAGAATTAGATTTTTTTGATGAATGGATAGAGAAAATTGTAGATAGTAATAAAGTAATGGAAACATTACATGTGAAGATTCATTGACTCAAGGATCAAGCCCGAGAGAAAATTTTGGAAGTAGAAAAGAATTATAGCGATGCTTGTTTAGATATTTTTGAGGATGAAAATAGGGAAAATTTATTATGTATAGAGGTAGTGGTGGAGGATTTTAAGAAGATTTTTATGGAAGCAATTGATGACGAAGACATCCAGCAAGCCTCTAGGACTGAAGAATCTTTGTTAGAATTGGATACCAAATTCAAGTATTTTGCTAACACCCAAATTTTTGTAGACGGTTATAGGAAAAATGTCAAGGACATGTATGAGGCTTTGGATTTACAAAAAATAGCTAACATTACTAGGATTATAGAGAAATTCAAGGGCAAACATCTAAACATAGCTTTGGGATGAAGAAGAACAAAACCCAAATGCCAAAATTTCAATTTTGACACTCAGTAAATTTTGAGATTTTGGATCATTTTCAGGTGTGTATCCCTACAAATCCATAGGTACATAGCTCTGCAACTTCATAGGTTCATATTTTTGAAACTTACACCAACAATTAACTTCTAGTTCCAAAGATAGAGCTTTCCATGCTAAAAATGCATTCTGATGATAGTTCAACTCTAACAAATGTCCTGTGAAGGATCAGCTTCCAACTTTGGCACTCCTAGACACTTTCACTTTGACTAGGAGCTTTTTCATTCTTTCTTCTTTTATAATTGTTTGTTTTTAACATGTAAAAGGCTCCTGCATCCAATTATTGAATAAAATATGGATGGAGTCCTACTTAGCACCAATTAGATTGTAGCTTTTATATAATTAGTTTATTTTGTTAATTAAAAGTATTTTATTGCATGAAGATAGCTCTCACTCTCAACATAGATTGAGGAGATGATTTCTTATAAGTACCCCATTGTAATATGTAATGAGGGCCACTATTATTTTGTAATAAAATTATGCTTTTGGTGCTCACATTTGGAGTTTAGTAATTCTTTCCTGAATTTGTCATTGTTTGTGAATTTATTTTCATGAAATTGTGATTGTGCCAAAGGTTTATTGCTTTTTTTCTAGTTGTGCATTTCATTAGTTCTGGTGTTTGTTGTGGTATTGACAAATTTCGCTACATAACTAGCTTGAGAAGAAATCATTGAGTTGTGCTTACATAACTTTTTGTCTCACATAAGCACACTTTCCATGGCCTTGTGATTTGATGAAAGGTGAAACATCATATGCTCTTTGAGTTTCTCACCGACAATTGCATCAGTGGAATCAGGGAAGCACCACTCTTTCCATTGGTTATTTATTGATCTCTTTGAAAGCTTAATTCGTAGATGTGTTGTTCTCCATAACTTATGTCCATTAGAAATTTTTAATTTCATGTTATTTACTCTCAAGTTTTTTTATTTGCTTTTCTAACCTCCCTGTTAGAATAGTAATTCATGCTAGTTCCATTGTTAGATTGCATTCATAAGAAAAAGATAAAATACAAAAACATAGTTCTTTTGTGTGTGTTATTTTGAAGTAGTGTGCAATTGTTTTTACTTCATCCAAAATCAAAATGAACCAGAAAAGGCCTCCTTGTGAAAAATCACATTTATCTTCAACTAAATGGATTCTAGTAGGTCATGAGACCAACTCGGAACCTTGGATTTGATTTACAAAATTAGCTTTTAAAGAGAGGAGTTCACAAGAATTCTTGTCATTTAGCTTCATGCACAACAACAACTCAACATAAGTGGTGCTAGAAGGAGGGAGAAATCTTTGATTCTTGGAAAAGGAAGGAAAATTTGCCAAAGTTTTGAAATTCTACACTTTTTGCCAAATTCTACGTTTTCCACAAGCTCTAAAATTTTTCTAAATTTTTGGGAAATTTAGGTGTGCAGGTACATAGATCTGTAGGTCTGTAGATCAGCAGATCCAAATGTGCATAGGTGCATAGAACTCTATGGTTCACAAAATTTAGTGGTGTGAGAAAATGTACTTCTATAGAGGTGCACTTTTTTAGAATTGATGCAAACTAGAGGGATCTAATCTAGAATCCCCATTTCAGCAAGCATTAAGGTCTTCACCAAGGGCACAAAAGTTTCTTGAGCTTACCCACTTCTGCAAACCACACAGTGATAAGGGAGTACCCCAAATTCAACAAGTTCCATCTGAACTTTCCTTATCTTGTTCAATTCCACCTCCACTCTAACAACTCGGTGGACCACCACATACTCCCATAGGTCCACCTCCATAGCAACAACCTTTAGGTCAACCAAATCCTCTGATGGCCTTCTTTGCAAATGTAGTAGACTCACCAATAAAATTGAGAGGTGCACTGCATGACCTCCCTAAGAATCCTAAGAAGTTTTGCCCAAGGTTCATCTTCAAAGAAAACACAAACTACTGAAGACCATGTCAAAGTATTCAAAGAAATTTATAATTGAAAGAAGATTGCGAATGAGGATGTGGTTCTTTGTTTATTCCCGTACTCTCTGGGGAAAGTTGCTTATAATTGGTATGTCAATTTCCACTTGGATGTATTGGAGATTGGAATACTTTCAAAAAAAAAGTCTCGGAGCAATTCAAAACATTCATCAACCCAGCTCTGACACATCAACAATTAATATCAATCAAAAAGGATCCAGCTGAGATAGTTTCCCACTTCAACCATCACTTCCATATGGCATAGCACAAGCTGGAGGTGCCATACAATATACTCATTGAGGTAGCTATTCATATTTATCTAAATTTCATGGACCCTCTTATAGCCATCTTTCTTAGAAGGCTTCCTATGATGGATGTCGATACATTAGAGAAGGTTTTTGTAGAAGTAATAACTTTCACCAAGCAAGCCAATCCTAATGGAGGAGGATTGATGCTCCCACCTCAAGCTGTCATGGCAGCACCAACATACCCCATCAGAGTACCTACTATGCTTAGTCAACTCATACCAATGAATCCAATTACACTATAGTAGGCACCCACTCCAAAAAACCTTATGCTAACTTATCTAGGGTACGAGCCTCCTAAGACAACTTTCTTCTAGAAGAAGGCAATGATTCTTGTAGAAACAGACAATAACTTCATTTCAGAATTTGATCAAATGAAAAAGACTATGTCACAAATGAATAATGAATTGACTCATCTTAGATTGTCACAAGTACAAAATAACAACTTCCAAAGAAATAATGCTAGTCCTTACAACAACAAGTATGGCCAAAATTATGACTAAAACTTCAATAGAAACAATAATAATGTAGGAAACAATAATGGGGGAAACAACTTCAATCCTCTTGATCACAACAATGGCTTTCAGAGATAGAATTGACAATGGAACACACATCCAAATAATGGAAGTATTCCTACTGAAAAAAATAACAACAATGTTCAATATGCGGATATCAATCAGTATGATGACAGTCATAATGCACCTAGCAATGATGGTTCACACTATAATGGGAATCAAGAGGTGGCTCAAAGCTCTCAAGAAAGTGATAATCCTACTCCCATGAAATTTAATGCCATGTTTTTGGAATCCTACGACCCCATGCAAAAGCCACAGGTAGGACAATTAGTCAGGGATGAATTCTCATTTCCATTCAGCCAAGAACCTAACCTTCAGCATGAAGAAATGTTTGCCTTTTGTAGCAACAATTAGAATATGTACAACTTGAGAAGTAGAAAGAAACCTCTAACAGATGTAATTCCTTTGATGCTACAACCAAAGCCTCCAGACCCAAGGGTGAGTAACAAACTAGTGCCAGTTAAATCACCAATTGGAGGGCAACATAATCAAAACCAAACCAATGTGCCAACAATATTGAAAAACCCTACTTGGTCTACCAAAAGGTATAGTGTGATGGAAGACTTGAAATGAACAAAAGCCAATATGTCTATGTTTGATATGTTGCAAAACTATCTGCAAAAACAAGAAGTGCTCATTAAGACTCTAGACCATACAAAGACTTCCCACAATGCTAATAACACCCATCAAAAGGTGGCATTGCAACAAGTTAACATTGTGGAGGCATTGCCCACCATGTTTAAAGACAAAGTAGAGGTGCCTTCATTTTTTCTTAGTATAAGGATATACAAGAAAAATCTTCATAGTTGCCTTATTGATTTAGGACCTTCATGCAATGTCATGCCGTTATTCATAGCACAAAAGCTAGGGGTTACTCCTCAACCCAATTGGGTAGTGATACAGTTGGACAAAATAGAGGTCAAAGTCATAGGTGTATTGAAAGATGTATAGATAGAGTTGATATTCGACCCTTGAATTCAGGATGTCATTGATATACATGTGGTTGATATTCTAGAAACATATAGATTGCTCCTTAGTAGAGAATGGACAAAGTGTCTAAGGGGATGACTTTCCATGAATTTCAATCAGGTTTGGTTGCCCTAAAAGGGTTTGAACAATCAAATCAAGATAGATGTAGAGCCTAAGTTAAAAAAGATGATCACAAATTACGATGCCCCTAATGAGGTAGCATTCTTGCAAAAAAACTAGGCTCCTACAAGGTCATGGTTTTTGATACTATGTCAATCAAAAAATCAAACAATCAAGATGTGGACTCGATAATTTCAGTCCTAAAAGATAAGTTTGTAACAAAATTCATAGACCAGATGATGGCTAACCTACAATGTCTAGGAGAAGAGGCTGATCCCAATATTCTCCTCCTAATATTTTTTCAATTGCATAAAGTTAGTCATTTAGAGTTTGAATGTTCATCATGTCAAGAAGTAGTTGCTAGAGTGTTGACCCAAATGGTTGAAGTAAAGAAAGTTGATGATCCACAAAAGGAATCTACTAAAAATCAAACTCCTACAAATGTGTCTAATGCTATCAAAGAGATTGAAGTAGAAATTGAAGATTTGAATGCATCATATAGTGATACCCCTTTAGATGGTAGAGGTTTGTCTTTTCTTCCACCCAAAATGATCAAAGTATAAAGAAGAAGAAGGTACATAAAAGGCTAGGGATGAAATTCAGTGGTCATTCATCCTTTGCCAAAAGTTGAAGAATTTCAAGAACTGATAGGGGGAATTCAGGACAAACAAGAGAAACACGCACCTCCTCTATCAGGGATTCACAATGGAGAATCATTAAGTTCTCCTCCTGAAGGATTACAATGGGTTAGTAAGAAACAATACTTTAAAGCTCAAATAAAAGAGAAATTGAGAACAAATAAGCACAAGGTTAGAAAACCCAAAGAGAACCCAATTTGGACTCTTTGCTTTTACAGTTCCAAGTGTAAATTAGGAGCAGGTGCAAGTATCGAGCTAGTTCCCCCAAAAGGTAAATCTTTCTATGTAGCATACCAATTACAATTCTGATGCACTAAGAATGTTGTAGAATACAAAGCCTTGATTCAAGGACTTCTCTTTGCACTTGAGAAAGGAGTCACAAATCTCATCATTGAAGGAGATTCTCAATTGGTTATCTGGCACGTAAAATTGTTGTATTCTTGCAACGATAAGAGATTGATCACCTATAGAAAAAGGGTATGGGACTTGTTAGATGACTTCCAAGATTTGAACATAAAGTCTATTCCAAGGAGGAAGAACATGGTAACTGATGCCCTTGCTATCGTAGCAAGCACATTGCAGCCCATTGAAGGAACAAAGTTAAAATGGTTTTCCCTTGAATTGGTTGTTGCTCCATCTATTCTAGACAATATCATGAACTTATAAGTTTTTCAAGATGATCAAAATATACTAGAATTTATCATGTTTAGTGGTCACTTTAAGGGATAGGGAATAGATGACACCCTAGATGACAGACTAGAGGATACTAAAATTCAAGATGAAGATGTAATCTTGAACCTAAAGACCAATAATATTCCAAAGGGGATGGTTGAATTAGAACATATCTTTGATCATGATGAATTGGTGCTCAACAAAAGAATTCCAAAAGAAAAGGGGATTGACAAATGTGATTCATACAATTTAGGAACAAAAGATTATCCCAAGATGGTAAAGATTGGGAAAGCATGTAGTTTACAGGAAAGGGAAGAGATGCTCAAATTGTTTAGAGAATACAAGGATGTCATCGCTTGGAGCTATGAAGATCTAAATATGTATGATCCTCAAATCATTACACATGATATTCCCCTCAAACTAGATGCTAAACCTTTCTAACAAAGGCAGAGACCTATTAATCCCATCCTCTAACCTTTGATATTGAAGGAAGTCAAGAAATTGTTGGATGTGAAGATTATCTTCCCTGTGCATCACTTTACATGGGTGGCTGATCTAGTTCCTTTATGAAAGAAGATCGAAGAGATTCAACTTTGTGTAGATTTCTATAATTTGAACTTAGCCTCCCAGAAGGGAAACTGCCCATTTCCCTCACTAGATGAAGTTCTACAAATTGGGAACGGTTCTAAAATGATGACTTTCTTGGATGGATATTCTAGTTACAATTAGGTAATGGTTGAAGAGGAAGATAGACTAAAGGTCACCTTTATGATCAAATGGGGAACCTTTGCCTATAGGAGAATGCCATTCAGATTGATTAATGCAGGAGCTACATTTCAACATGCCATGGATGAAGCATTTAAGGGATTAATCAATAGATGTATAGTTATTTATATGGATGATTTGATGATCTTTTCAAAAGATCAAACTACACACATTGCTAACCTGAGATAGGTGTTCAATAGGTGTCATAAATATGGCATATCTCTCAATCCCAAAAAAGTGATCATTTGGAGTGACTAAAGGAAAACTCTTGGGTCATATCATTTTTGAAGTAGGCATCTCCATTGATCCTAATAGAGCTGAATCCATTTTGAAGTTATCACCCCCAAATAGTCAAAAGGAACTCAAATCTTTCTTTGGGAAGATAAATTTTGTTCAAAAATTCATAAGTGGATTTGTGGAGATTGTGCATCCTCTTAATAATTCTCTTAAGAGAGCAGCTAAAATGGAATGGGTCCCTGAAGTAAAGAAATCATTTGAGGATATTAAGGTAGCCAATTCCATGGCTCCAATGTTGGTCAGTCCCAATTACAACCTTCCCTTCAAGATATATTCTTTTTCTTCAAAGAATTTATGTGTAGGGGTTTTGATCCAAAAGAAGGAGAAGGAAGATGAAAGACCTATTGCTTTTATGAGTTTCCTGCTGAGGAATGCTTAGTTAAATTATTCTAATTTTGAAAAATAGTCTTTTGCTTTGGTTAAAGTGGTCAAGAAATTCTACCATTACATATTGAGAAGTAAGGTGTGTGCTATTGTACCTGACCTAGCACTAAAGACATTGTTGATGCAAAATGAACTTGGTGAAAGGCAGGGTAAATGGATGGTGATACTTCAAGAGTTTGACCTTGAGATCCAACCTATGAAATTTGTTAGAGGACAAGGATTTTTAAGGATGATAGTTGATACCTAGGTTGGTGATGAAAAGAAATTTGAGTTTGAGAAGAAAATAGATGATGAAGACTAGGAGAAAATGATATTATCTCAAGTCAATATTGGCCAAGGTGTGGTGATAGATGTCTAGTACTAAGATATTTTGTATTACCTCCTATAGAATTGATGCCCAAGTTGGATGAATAGCTCACAATGTAGAGGACTTACAATCAAATGCGAGTCCTATATGCTACAAAATAACAAGTCATACAAAAGGAACTATGAAGGGATCTACTTCTAATTCCTAGGACATGAAGAAGCAAAGGAAGTCCTAGAACAATTTCATGACAAATATGGTACAGGGCATGGTTCGACAGAAGCAACAACTCATATGATTTTAAGGTTGGGATATTTGTGGCCCTCGATATTTAAAGACACTTTCAAGCATGTCCACTCTTGTTATGTCTATCAAACAAGTGCTAACAAAGAAAGACACCCAATGACATTGTTATAGCCTTTGTATGAGATACATCCTTTCACAAAGTGGGGGTTGGATTTCATTAGTCTAGGTAACCCACCATCATCGACTAGACACACCTACATTCTTACAGCCACCGAATATTGTACAAGATGGATACAAGTAGAAACTTACAAAAATTACACTACCAAGTTGGTAACAAACTTCTTGGAGGAGCACAATGTACTAGATTCAAAATGCAATTTTCCCTTGTGTGCAATAATGAATCTACTTTTGCATCAATATTTCTGACACAATGGGAATTTGAGAATAAAGTTATCATAAAATTCTCTTCAAATTACTACCTACAAGGAAATGGGGTAGTGGAATCTACAAAGAAGAAACTAGTCACAGTAATAAAGTGATTGTTGAAGGAGAACCCTAGAGATTGACATACACTATTGAAATATGCCTTATGGATGGATCGAGTAAGGGTCAAGAATTCTTTGGGGACTTCTTCGTATTTAATTGTCTATGGACAAGAGCCAGTATTTTCACTCAACCTCAGAATTCCTATTTTTAAGTTTATGAGTGGATATGCTGAAGATGTTGATAGAGTACAAATTAGATTGATGAATATTTTAGAGATGGATTAGAGATGCATAGCTGTATTGGAGCACATGGCTAAACATCAAGTTGTCATGAAGATATGGTTTGAAAAGAGAGCCATCATAAAATCATTCAAGATTTCTACCTTTTTTCTATTATGGGATAAGGTGAAAGAAAAGCTGAGAATTCATATCAAGTTTCAACACTTGTGGATAGGTCCTTATCAGCTTGTCAAAATTCTTGGAGAAAACACTTTTAGGCTCAGTTCTTTATAGGAGGAATTTCTTCCCTTGCCTATAAATGGACAATTTCTAAAACATTATTTTGAAGCCTAGAAGAAACAAAAATTAGTTAGATTTTATTTTTCTACAATTACTTAGGTTTTATTTTTTGCAATTGTGTTTATTTTTAGTTGTGTGTTTATTTTTTAGTTGTGTGTTTTCTTTTAGTTGTGTGTTTTCTTTCAGTTGTGTGTTTGCTTCCAGTTGTGTTTTTACTTCCAGTCACATGTTTTGTCCTAGGGGGGAAGGTGCACTTGAGATTTTATCTTGAGATATTTCACACACCACTTTTTGGTTTTGATTTCAGGGAGAGGTATTTCTTTGTTGAAATATTTGGACAATTGTGTGTTTTATACAAACTAAACAATGGATGTTGCTTGTAGAAGTAGCGAGACTTTTAGTCCTAAGTTTATGGTTTTGAACCAACAAGCTCTCAAAACTCTAAAAACTTAAGAATCAAACATCTTAGGTGTTGTTGAGTTAAGGTTGAAGGTAGCAAAGAACAATTCAAACTCCAATTGGTCCTAATAGAAAGGGTCTTCTTGAAGGGTTACTAAGATCATTGTTTGGTGTGAGAGTTTCTAAAAGTTCTAAAAGAGAAATGCAAGGGATGTTCACTAAAGATCAAATCCAAGAAATGAAACCAATGTCCTAGCTACACAATCTAAGCATGGTCAAGATATATATATATAGAGAGAGAGAGAGAGAGAGAGAGAGAGAGAAGAAAAGAAAAGAACGGTGTTAAGACTAAAGGATTCTAAAGATCTAAAATGGCAAAAGGATATGATTTGAAAATGGAGTATCTTTTTACTAAAGCATTGCTTCATCAAAAAGTGACATTGTGAACTACATGGAATGATTATTAAAGATCTACCAAAAGCATAAAAGAAGGTGAAATCCTGCTAAGAGCCCTCAAACTGATTCTCTCATTTGGTCAAGCATTGATTGATAAACAACCTTCGTGAAGATTCTAAATGGATGGGCTAGAAAGAATGGAAGATTATTTCCAAGTTGTTTGAAAACTTTGATAGATTGTATCCCAAGATGTTGAAGGGAATGAATATATGAATCACACACTAAGCTTGAAGGTTTTGAACTCTGGAATTTTGATAGCAAAGTCATTCGAGATATGCTTGAAGTGTTCAAAGTTTAGTTAGTGTTTGACACACGTTCAAAAGATGTTTGTTGATGAAGAAATGCATTTGTCATTTCTTCCTTTTTTTGGGGCTATTTTTTGTGGTCCCACAATACATGTCCCATTCCCTACTAGGAATGGGGGCCCCCTACTTTTTTGGGTCCTCAAACTCATAGTTCAAGATCTAAAAATGTTAGAGAATCAAAAGGTAAAAATTGTAAAAATTAGAAAAAAATTTAAAAAATTAAAAATTGATAAAAATAAAAATTATATATATATATATATAATTGGAAAAATATAAAAATTATAAAATTTCAAAAAAAAATTTAATATACACCTGCACACCACGTAAGTGCATGAGGCTCGCACCACCCACAATGGTGCACGACGTGCACTTGTGCACTTGTGTAGGGGCACACCGCACACCCCGTGGGTGGGCACAACTATAAAGCTCCCCATTCTTTTCAAAAAATATCATTCTTTTCATTTTTGACTTTGCAAATACAGTGCATGCTCCGCATGAAGGTATGAGACCAAACAACATCCGCGTATGCATTCACACCAGATGCACCCATGTAGTGTGCACATTTCATGCCTGTAATGTCCCTTTACTGATTTTAAATGATATTTAATGCCTCTAATCAGATTTTAAAAATCAAACAACTAATATCACAAAGATCCACCAAATTTCTCAATAAACCTCAAATTGGGTATGTTCGAAATAGTGCCAAAAACTTCACAACTTCACATATTCTTAATAAATCTGAAAATGAACATTTTTTATAGAAATTTCAGCAGCATAACAGCCTAAAAAATGAAATTTCCAGATTTTTATAGAATCTACACAACAGCTCACAAACGTATGACAAAAACTATGCTCATCGGGCTCCCGAAAACAACACAAAAATGCCCAGAAACATCACAAAATTACTAATAAACTATCTCAGAAGTTTAACCATGTCCCAATACATATATTAATCTCTATTATAACATTAAAAAGTCTGATATACAGCAGCAACCCAAACTGATATGAAATACTCAACTGAAAACACCAAACTCATACAAAAAACACACCCGAAAATCCACAAATTTGCACTGTTCAGCACAAAGGCAAACTCTGTATGAGCATGCACATGGAATGGCTTCAAACTCCCATCATTAGCCTTCCTATAAACCTAAAAAATCCCATTCTTGGGTCTCCCTGAAAACTTGCAAACTCCCGTTCTTGGGTCTCCTTCTCCACAGGTTTGGCAGCCTCTGAAGAATAACAAAGAAATGAGAAAAAATCAAGTTCTGGAATGAGCCCAAAAATGCCTCCAAACCCCTTAAAAGAGGGCATAACCCTAACTCATGTCCAAGAGGGGTTAATGAAACATATTTTAATAATAATTTTCATTTATTAGTCCATTCGCTTCCAAAGATTATCCCCCTTTGCTAAAACTTCACCTTTTTGGGCCTGCCTGCCTTAGCAAAGATTATTATTTTTAATTATTTGAAAAGGGGACATGACAAGTCCTCCCCTCCCAAATATTTCTTGTCCTCAAGCAATGGCTGAACAATAAACCAATCAATCCACCGGGATCGCAAATGTAGTCATGAACTATACTACTGCCAATTAACACAGGCTCCTGCAATATCCTCTGCAATATGACCAAGAGGAATCCATAATCAAACTAACAATTATAGCTCAACCAAACTCAAAAATCATTACTGCCACAATAAAAAACCCATGAGATACAAACTCTTAGAACATCAAAACCTAAGTAAAGTGGACTACCAACACAGTAAATACCATCAATGCATTCCACTGGCCTACACAGAATGTACAATCCAACTCTGCAACAATGGTGAATGCTCTCGAATGAAACTATAGCAAGTATGGAGAATCCACACACTATACAATGCCTACAGTCAACACAACTCTGTAGATCACCGATCACTATCTCATAACCATAACTACCATGCACCCTTGATGGTGAAAAGCCATCACAAGATAAACAACAAGAATTGGAACCCAAACCAAATTTGCCTGCCATCAACTCCTCAACACAATGATCAAATGCTAACTGATGTACATGCCCTGCAATATAATGTTGATAAAGAAAACCAACCTTAGTCAACAGCTCGCCATGAACAAGTGATACAACCCACTGTGACTGATCACCAGCTAAGTCAGGAGATGTCATAGCCAAAGGAGTAGAATCAATAACAACACCCACTGAAGCATCACTCCAAAACTCCTGCTCTAAGTCATGTATTATCAATCTGTAAACTGTAGAACCTATCACCATGTCATGCCCATCACGAATCTCATCCTGAGGTGTCAAACTATCCCATAACTGATGATAAGCACTAGGAACCAAAGTACATCTCTGTAGCATCATCTCATTAACATGGTCATCAAAGGTAAATTGATGAGCATACCTCACAATGTAATGCTGATAGAATGCACCAATCTCAATCAGTGGCTCAGATTGCAATCCATATGTAACTAACTACAATCGATCACTAACCAAGTTAGAACTGACTACTACCTCTGAAGTCATCACCAAGGGAGTAGTATTACTAGCAGGAACCATGCCAACTATCGGCTCACCAACATCACACATGGTCTTTGATACAACATCTCTAGTCTTCATGCCATTAGTGCTAGAGGTCACGACCATGTTAGGCATACCACAATAATCTACTGCAGCACCCAACTCAACTGAACCTGACTCTAGTGGGGATGAAGCTGATATGCCAATGTTAGTATCAAGGATGGATGCATCCCTATCTCCCCTATCTTTGACAATCTCAACCATGGAAATCCTCGGATCATTAGACACCACAGCTTGTGACTGTACAAAATCTAGTAAAGACTATAGTTACACTAACTCCATGGTCACCTTAGCCAAATGGAACTATGACTCCTTGAAGGCCAACTGTGTACTCTCAAGAATCTTAGAAGTCACCTCAAGCTACTGAGTAAGCTCACTCACCTCATCTTCCTTGGCCAACAATGCATCGTATGCTGTACTGCCCCACTCCATAAGATAATCTCTATCAGCTACCAACTGCATATAATCCTGTCTCAGAATCTGGATAGCCTCCCATAAAGAGTGGAACTCTGTCAAGGAAAGATAACTGCCTCCCTGCTCATCACTAGTAGGAGAACCCCATCCACAAATGGCTAACAACTGACAAGTAGCATCAAAATGCTGGCAAGTGATAGCAATGTCTCGCTCACTAACCCTCAACTGATTAGACACATGATGACACTTTCTAGACTGTCTCCTACAAACCTCCTCTGATGCACTGTCTAAAGGAGTATCCTCAAAGTTACTAGTCTCTAGAGTATTACCATCCATATCTTGTGAATCAACTCCAAAGCTCATATCCACAAATGAAGTATCAAAAATTGTAGCATTGCTGTCGAACTCCTTTGTACCCAAGGAAACTAAGTCTTCAAATCTGCCCACTGCATCCTCCTAGATGTCAACAATGCCAATATGATCCTGGGACTCATTTGTACACACTGCCAAATATGAAAGATCATCAAGATATTCCAGAAAGTATGGTCGACTGGATATATGAAGAAAGCCCAACACCGGTGTATAAAAACTAATACCAACATCGGATAAGCTCTTGGCACAAGAAAAGACAACACCGTGCAATCTGCTAATCAAATCAATGATAGCACCCAAACAATCATTGCTACCAAAAAGTGTTAAAGATTTCTAGTCAACTAAATCCCAAATGCCAATATAACAATCTTGAGTCCATATCCATAAACTATAATTAGCTGGTAACTCAAGCAAAATCCTCACCTGAGTAATATGACCAATACCAACTAATTCCACATACCTATCTGACATTATCCCTATATCCTGGATGTGAATGCAAGATGAACTCGCAACATTATCAATGTCCACATATGATCTACCATTCACAAAAAGCTGAGTATTAGGAGTGCAAGATGAAACTAAACTCAATTCCATGCCATGCTTATTCCCATGTCTCTCCCAGTCTTGTAATACCAATGGAGTACTCACCAAAGAAGCTCGAGTGTCCTCAAGCTCGTGAGAAAGCCTATCAACTTCCTCCTCCTTCCTCATCAAGGCATCTGAATAGTCTCCAACAAGGCTAAGAAGATGGTCATGATCTGATAGAAGATGTAATTAACTCAACTTTATCATTCCCATCCCTTCCCTAATTTCTTGTAAGTCAACACAAGGAGACTTTGCTTGAACTCCCTTATGTCTACCCTGTAACTGAATCATCTGAATGTGATCCTCTATCATATCTCGCATACTGTCATGATGAGATAATGAAGTCACAATACTATCTTTTTTCACCTTCAGCTGGCTGGACAAATCATGTGGAGTACTACCTGCCTCAACCTCATGTGATGAAGCATCTAACTGTGCCTGGTACTCTTTCTCAGCAAAGTCATGAATGCTCAATGTTTGCTCATCTCTACCAAGTATCTCACCATCATGCACAACAAAATCCTCATAATCATCATCTAAACCCACTACCTCCTATGGTAGAGTAGAATCTGAGACCTTTTCCTGACTATAAGCTAGTTTCTCAAAATCCTCATGCAAGTTCTTGGTAATTGTGTCATCTGCCCTGTGAGAAAATCTTCCAAATAGAAATCCAGTCAACTTATCCACCTTAGTTGGGTCGGACAACATGTCATTCATTATATGGTGGTTCTCAACCAACTGTTTAGACATGTCATGGCTTATTTTCTTAAGTTTATCTCAAATGTCTAAATAACCATCCTTTCTACTATTCTGACTCTGGATATCAATTGTCCAAGATCGTGTCCTCTGAGACTCTGTACTATACTTTTCCATTCTGGCTAAAGTAGAGTTTACCCCCAATAGGTTATAACTTCTTCAAACACCAAGAACTAACATGCAATTGATTATAAGTAGCATGAAACCATAGATTTTGACATGCAGCTGATTAGAAGCAACATGCAACCATAAATTATGACATGCAAGATCTGGGTAGTTGTCAAAACTGACATGCAAGATCTGGGTAGTTGTCAAAACTGACATGCAAACTTCTACAAACCCTTAGGATGGCAAGATCATGGCTCTGATACCACTGTAATGTCCCTTTACTGATTTTAAATGATATTTTATGCCTCTAATCAGATTTTCAAAATCAAACAACTAATATCACAAAGATCCACCAAATTTCTCAATAAACCCCAAATCGGGTATGTCCGAAATAGTGCCAAAAACTTCACAACTTCACATATTCTTAATAAATCTGAAAATGAACATTTTTACAGAAATTTAAACAGCATAAAAGCCTAAAAAATGACATTTCTAGATCTGTATAGCATCTACACAACAGCTCACAAACGTAGGACAAAAACTATGCTCATCGGGCTCCCGAAAACAACACAAAAATGCTCGGAAACATCACAAAAATACTAATAAACTATCTCAAAATTTTAACCACATCCCAATACATATATTCAGCTCTATTATAACATTCAAAAGTCTGATATACAGTAGCAACCCAAACTGATATGAAATACTCAACTGAAAACACCAAACTCATACAAAAAACATACCCGAAAACCCACAAATCTACACTGTTCAGCACAAAGGCAAACTCTGTATGAGCATGCACTTGGAATGGCTTCAAAATCCCATCCTTAGCCTTCCTAGAAACCTACAAACTCCCATTCTTGGGTCTCCCTGGAAGCCTGCAAACTCCCGTTCTTGGGTCTCCTTCTCCACAGGTTTGGCAGCCTCTGAAGAATAACAAAGAAATGAGCAAAAATCAAGTTCTAGAATGAGCCCAAAAATGCCTCCAAATCCCTTAAAAGAGGGCATAACCATAACTCACGTCCAAGAGGGGTTAATGAAACATATTTTAATAATAATTTTCATTTATTAGTGCATTCGCTTCCAAAGATTATCCCCCTTTGCTGAAACTTCACCTTTTTGGGCCTGCCTGCCTTAGCAAAGATTATTATTTTTAATTATTTGAAAAGGGGACATGACAATGCCACACACCCAAACCTTGCTCTGTGCACCTACGCTCAGCACACATCATGTTGTGACAAACACAAAATTTAGTTGTACATGCACCTATTTGTGCCACTCAACATTGCACCCTCACAACTCCCACCTCATTGTGCATGGAAAACATAACCACTGTGCATGCAAAACATAACCTCTATGCATGATTGGCAGCATGTGCACATTTCCATTGTGCACGGGTGTGCACTTTCATTAACTTCTACCGTACACCCATCAACATTGCGCCACATGCACTACTGCACTATACGCGCCTCTTCTCTGCAACATAAAAACCTGCATGCCACTCATTTCCACCTTTTTGCATGTAAAATGAAACCCTAGCCACATGCCTCCACTACATCATGCCTTCATTGCTTCAATCATGCCCATGCCGCGCGCACGCTTCATGTTGCACCACATGTGCCATGCATCCACCTCTTAATCAAAAACCTAAAAAAGAAAAAATAATAAAATAAAATAAAATAAAAAATAATCAAAATAAAAATACTAAAAAAAAGAAAAAAAAAGAAAAAAAAGAAAAAAAAAAGCACCCAAATTGAGCATCATATTTTGTTTTTATTCATTAATAAATAATTGAGTGCTTTTGCATTTTAATATCTAAGTTTCTAATATTTTTGAACTAATAAACATTTTTGTTTCATGCAGATATTATGGTATCCACATCCAAAGAGAAGATGGCTCCTAAGCCTATTGTGTTCAAATTCCAAGGCATACCATCAAAGTTGAGGTTTCATAATGATCATGCGAAAATCAAAGATACTAACTCGGGACATATAGGCTTGGGATAGTTTCTTAGAATTTTTAACAAACCTACAAAGAGATCTACTCTAGTATCTACCTTAATCTGTTTCAGCCTGGTAAGCATAGCTACACATCCAGTATCAGTGCAGTTAGTGGAGTTGATTATGACACTAGCGCAACACTTTGTCCCTAAGGAGAGAGTGGTTAAGAGCGTGACAAGAAAAGTGGTTCTTGACCTCCAACCCAACAATATTGAGAGGGTCTTCCACCTCCTAAGGGAAGATCAATTCATTAGACTCTCCTATGAAGCAACAGAGAGATGGTATAGGGAGCACCCTAAAGAAGCATCAGAAATCATCCAATCCTCCTACCTCACTAAGAAAACTCCTTTGAGTAGGGTCACAGGAAAGGTGGACATGACTAGGGGATACATGAAGGAAGATATTGGCTATTCCATCATCCTTTTGAGTAGAGTCATGGGTTTACCAGTAGCTAGCCACCTCAGTGCTTTTATGGTCAATTTCATTGAGACAATTAGGATAATGAGGACATCACTGGATTGCGCCACCACACTAAGTGAGAACTTGTGTGAGAAATTAGGGGTAGTTAAGGATAAGAAGAAGTTCTATATGACTTCTTAATGGTTTATCTTGTTGCAGCAAGCACAACAAACTACCCCAGTTTTTACAAAAGAGGCAGTATGCAAGATCCTAATGCCTAGCCCTATATTGTCTACCCTCAACTGGTGAGGAAGAAGCTCTCAACACAAAGAAATGAGTACAGAATCATGAATGACACATTCAATTTTTTGATCATCTGATTCATAGAGGGTGATTATGCAAAGAGGTTATCTGATGATGCAAAAGAACAAATAACAACTCTCAAGGCCTACTTCACCCAATGTAAGACATTCACATATCTGTGGGTAGCTAGTGCATCTATCAACCGCAAGAAGCTCCCTAGATATCCAAGAAACAAATTGGTGTTATTGGAGATTTCTTGATAGATTGAGTCTACATATGAGAGGGTAAAGAGACAGAGGATACCCTATTGGACATGGCCTCTGGTCATAGGACCATACCAAGTCAAATGGAAGCAAGATATTTCATCATTTTAGTGGGAATGGGAGAATTATCTCCTCAAGGAATATAATTCTCCTAGGCTCTATTTTGACAATATAGGTAGAGTGGAAAGCATGGCTGGTAAGGAGTTCCACCATGAAGATGCTATTGAAGATCATTGAATGAATGCAACAAATGACTACAATGTCTGTATAAGGGATTATTGTAGGATGACTTTGTATCTAGTAGAGAAGGCTCTCAAGTTGAACATACCAGAGGAAATAAGGCTATAGGATTTATGGGAGCTATTGGACCCCTTGTTCAACTTGGACAAAATAGGAGAAAGGCCCATCATGAATGCTGAGGTTAATAGGGAGGAGGGCGATGATATCAATCATTGGGCACGAAAATTTGTTAGAATGACTAAGGATTGGGTCAAGAAGCCTTTTCAACTTGATCCAATACCTTACACTATGGTCTTTCACCCTCAAGCTCACCCTGAGAAAGGTAGAGGGAAGAAATTTACAATTCCTACCTTATTAGCCTAGTCTCCTATGAGGCCAAAGATAATATACCAAATTGACTGCCCGGTTGGACACTATCATCCTTTAGAGAGGAAGGAAAAGAATACAAGTAAGAGGACCTCCCCTCAGAGGATTCAAATAGAATAGACTGAAGTGCAAGTACCTCTGCAGAAATAGGAAGAGAGTGTACAAGGGTCTGAGGATACTGGTGCTTCCCAAGTCCAAGATGACCCTCAATTGCCTCCTTTTTTGCCTAGCCAATTAGAAGAGGGAGAGAGTCAATCAGTTTCTATTCCTCCTTCGCAAGAAGAGCCAGTGTCCCTTTCTGCCTCCACAAAATAGAAGAAGATTAAAATCCAAATGAAGAAAAGACAAAGGGTGACTAGGAGAATGGTTCCTTTCCCATCTATCCCTAAAACCATTCCAAAAGGGGAAGGGGAATAAGAGGAAGAGGAAGAAAAAGAGGACCAAGTGCCTTCGCAAAGAAGAACTTAGCTAGCTAGAGCCATTGAGCAAGAAAGGAGAAGAAGTACCACAAGAACATCACCATCCACTCTAGCAAGACCCTTGGAAGTCTCTTCTTCAGAAGATGAAGCACAATAGTGGGTTGATGAGAAAAGTGAAGAGGGTGATGACATTTTCAAAATATTAGATTTTGATTTTATGCCCATAGGAATAGAGCTAGGTGGGGATAAGACCAGGGATACCCCTACAGGTGAACTTCAACAAGAAGATTGGACGTAGATGCCACCAGACTCACAAGGTCTTGATCTTACTCCCCGATCTCCACCAGAAGCCATAGTGGTACAAAAAGGCTCAGTTACTCCTACCCCCTCGAGTTTAGAAGAGGAATAGGTTTAGGAACCATCACATGGGGAGGAACTAGAACAAATGGCAATCGATGAAGTGTTGAAGGAGGGACAAATGGTCAAATATTCTGAACCACCTTCCCAAGATACTGAGGTGAAAACTATAGGGTCTATGGAAATAGAAGCCATAGAAGAAGAGCCCTTGCAAAGGGAAACAACTCTAAGAAGGAGCAATAAGGGAAATGAGGTAGCAAAACATACTCCTTTTTCCTTGAGAGGTAGGTCTTCTACTAAGCACATTCCAAGATGGCTCTGGAAAGAAGTAATGAGGAGTACCTACCCTCAATTTTGAGCTATTGAAGAAGACATTTTTGAGATTGTGGAGACTTTAAATAAGAGTGAGTCTTTGTTGCATGAGGCAAGATCATTGGCCTTCATTACCAATAAATAGAACCGGGAATTATTTGATCAAGTGGCCATCCCTCCAGAAGATACAAATGCAAAAAGCCTCTGTCCCCAAGACTATCAAATCAAAGAGGTCATGCTTGGGAGACCTACATGAGATACAACTCAATTTATGGTGACTTTGGGAATTGAGGAGATCTTCAGAAGCATGGAGCAGGAAGAGGTTAAACTCCAAGCACTTCAAAGGTAGAATGAGATCCTAAAATGATATTTAGCTAAAGTAGTTTGTCCTCTAGATCCTAAGCACCTCGAGGAGACATTGAACACCATTCTTAGGGAAGGGGGGGAGTGTATAGTCAGATCCATTTTTGAAAGCCTATCAACAATGACAAGAAAGTTTTGAGGATAAGGGAATTTTGATTATTCAAGGGAACCTAAAGTTAGTGCATGCTACATAGGAGAACATGAATAAAATGGTAGCAATTTTGAAGTAGGACTTTATTATCATGGATGAAGTAAGGGCCTAGAGTAAGGACTTACAAATTTTGTAGACAATAAAGAGACAAAGGTATAGTATTTTGGTAGATGTTTATACTATTGAATAATTAGATTTGATTGATGATTGGATAGAGAAAATTGTGGATAGTAATAAAGTAATGGAAACATTACATGTGGAGATTCATCAACTCAAGGATCAAGCTTGAGCGAAAATTTTGGAACCAGAAAAGGATTATAGTGATGCTTGTTTAGGTATTTTTGAGGATGAAGAATGGGAAAAGTTATTACCTATAGAGGTAGTGGTGGAGGATTTTAAGAAGATTTTTGTGGAAGCCGCTGATGATGAAAACATTTGGCAAGCCTTCAAGACTAAAGAGTCTTTGTTAGAATTAGATACCAAACTTGGGGAGTTTGCTAACACCTAAACTAAGGTAGACAATTACAAGAAAAAGGTGAAGGACAAGTATGAGGCTTTGGATTTACTAGAAATGGCTAAAATTACTAAGATTATAGAGAAATTCAAGGACAAACATCCAAACATAGCTTTGGGATGAAGAAGAACAAAACCTAGATGCCAAAATTTCAATTTTGATGCTTATTAAATTTTGAGATTTTGGATCATTTTGAGGTGCGTAGCCCCACAACTCCATAGGTATGTAGGTCCACAGGTCCACAGCTCTGCAACTCCATAGGTGCGCATTTTCAAAATCTCTATCAATACTTAACTGCCAGTTCTAAAGATAGAGCTTTCCACACATTGAAAACACATTCTAATGACAGTTTAACTCTAACAAACATCCTATGAAGGATCAACTTACAACTTTGGCACTCTTAGACACTTCCACTTCAACTCATAGCTTTTTCATTCTTTCTTCTCTCATAATTCTTTGTTTTTAACATGTAAAACTCTCATGCATCCAATTAATGAATAAAATATGGATGGAGTCCTACTTAGCACCAATTAGATTGTAGTTTGGATATAATTAGTTTATTTTGTTAATTAAAAGCATTTTATTGCATGAAGATATCTCTCACTCTCAACATAGACTGAGGAGACAATTTCTCATAAGTACCCCATTGTAATATGTAATGAGGGACACCATTATTTTGCAATAAAATTGTGCTTTTGGTGCTCACATTTGGAGTGTAGTAATTCTTGCTTGAATGTGTCATTGTTTTGTGGATTTATTTTCATGAAATTGTGATTGAGCCAAAGGTTTATTGCTTTGTTTTTGGTTGTGCATTTCATTATTTTTGGTGTTTGTTTTGGTATTGATGAATTCCATTGCATAACTAGCTTGAGAAGAAATCATTGAATTGTGCTTACATAACTTTTCATCTTGCATGAGTGCACTTTCTATGGTGTTTTGATTTGATGAAGGGTGAAACATCATATGCTCATTAAGTTTCTCACTGACGATTGCATCGATGGAATTAGGGAAGTGTTGGTCCTTCTTTCATTGGTTATTTATCAATCTCTTTGAAAGCTTAATTCATAGACATGTTGTTCTCCATAACTTATGTCTATTAAAATTTTTCAATTTCATGTTATTTACTCTCAAGTTTAGTTATTTTCTTTGCTAACCTCCCTATTAGAATAGGAATTCATACTAGCTACATTGTTAGATTGCATTCATAAGAAAAACATAAAATACAAAAAGATAGTTCTTTTGTGTGTGTTATTTCGAAGCAATGTGCAGATTTTTTTCATCTCATCCAAAATCAAAACAAACTAGCAAAGGCCTGCTTTTGAGAAATTAGATTTATCTTCAACTGAACAGATTCTAGTAGGTTGTGAGACCAATTAGGAACCTTGAAGTTGATTTACAAAATTAGCTTTTCAAAAGAGAAGTTTGCAAGAATTCTTTCCATTTAGCATCGTACATAATGACAGCTCAATGATTACCAATGCACTTCTTTTTGTTTCTCAATTATCAATATTTTAAGTATATGCCCTCAAACATACATTATCATTTGAGGATAAACAACCTTTTAGCTAGGGGAACACATGTATTCCTTATATTATTGGTATAGACCATATATAGAAGGATGACCTTTTAAATTTATAGTTTTTACACTACCTCTAACATTCTGGATTGTTGATTGAAGTTGTCACAATATTTCATGCTAATAGCTTTCATGACTAACGCCTATCACATGCTTGAGGGCAAGTAAGATTTCAACTGGAGGGAATGATGAACCTATAAATTATATATATATATATATATATATTATAATACTTTACCTCATGAATGTAATACATTTCCAAGTCATTTATATACATTAACTTGATTTATGAAGCATTAACTATGATAAATGATTTATTGATTAGCATTTGTATCTGTAGCTAGTTGATGCTAAATTATGATATATATATATATATATATATATATATATATATATATATATATATATATATATATATATATATATATATATATATATATATGTATATACATATATATATATATGTATATATATATATATGTATATACATATATATATATATGTATATACATATATATATATATATATGTATATACATATATATATATATATATATGTATATACATATATATATATACACATATACATATATATATATACATATATATGTATATGTGTATATATATATTTATATCTATATATATATGTATATACATATACATATATATATATACATATATGTATATATAATATATGTATATATATATATACATATATATATACATATCTATATATGTGTATATATATAATATATGTATATATATATACATATATATATATACATATACATATATATACACACACACACACACACACACACACACACACACACACACACACACACACACACACACACACACACACACATATATATATATATATATATAAATGCCCATGAATGTAATACATTTCCAAGTCATTTATATACATTAACTTGATTTATGAAGCATTAACTATGATAAATGATTTATTGATTAGCATTTGTATGTGTAGCTAGTTGATGCTAAATTATGATTTATTATGATAAGTGATTATTATTGAATAATAATTATCTTAAGGTGATTAAATTATTTTTTGTCAGCTATTTGAATCATTCGTGTAGCTAGAAAGAAGAAGAATTGAGTTAAGACTTGTCTATAATCAGTAGTTGCAAGAAATGCATAAAAAAAGTCAAAAAGTTAGTTTGAGTAAAATGGGCATATCTTTCTCAATTATTAATGAAATTGATAATGGCTTATGGATTTGGAAATATGAAAGTATTTTTCACAAAATATTTTCAGCGTTTGATTTAGTTCATAATAGTAAATGAGCAACATAGATTAGAAGCTGACTGAGTAAAAGGTGGCACATTTTTAAGCAATAGAAACCCACTTTTAGTTAAATGGCCATATCTTTTACATTTCTTAATGAAATCCATATTTTGAAAATGATATAGGAATATAAAAACAAGGGTCATAACTTGGTAAAAAAGTTTGAACTAATTTTGAATAATAAAGGAGCACCATGCATTTGAGTGCACTAATGAAAAGGTGGAATAGAAAATCAGCACACTTAGTCACCCATTTTACAATAAGTATCTTCCTTTTTCAAAGGAATGATGGTATAATTGTTAGATGGTTTTTAGAGAGTGAATAATCTTATATATTCAAAATTTTAATGAAGAATTTGATATGGATATATAGATAGATAGATAGATGTAGTTTGTAATATAGAGTTCCTACAACCATTACTATGCAATTTCTTGGAATTTCATGTAGCCATTACTGTGTACTTCAATCTATTTCTAGCATTGTTATAGTTTATCCTTTGCAATGATAGAATAACTTAAAGATTTTTATAGCACACATACTTTGCAAACCTATTTCAAGTATACGTCCTCAAGTTCATAATTTAAATTATTCTTTGCCATAAGAAAGTTAGCTACTCATATTGGATGTCCAATCCATGAGTTGTTTTTTTAGAACAAAGTTATTGATCTAATTAGGAAGCCAACACATAGAGAATATGTGTTAAGTAGCAAAGCCCAATCAGGTATTTTTGTCAGTTTTTAAGATCGATCAATGAACCTCTCAGCACAAAGTGGCATGTTAACTATTAGATAAGTTGATACATAAGTTTTGATTGATTAATTAATTTTTTTTTATTTTGAACCTAATCAATGCTAGTAGAGTCATTGGATAAGTTTGAAGACTCAATTGTTTGAAGTGCAATTTTTATTATAGCTAGACCCATTTTGGGGGCCTGACTGATTTTCTTCAGATCGATATGGTACAATATATATGAAAGCATTTATTTGAGTCTTACAAGAAAATTTTGAAAAGGATTTCAAGAAGTGTGCATGAACTAATGATGGGTTAGGGGATATTTTTATTGAATTGTGAATATTTCATTATGTCCCTGTCATTATCCAAGAATGAATAAATGTGTAGGATTGTACACACATGGAGAATGTTATATAAGTTCTTGTCATGAAAATAGTTCATTTGAAACTAGTTTTTTTAGTTATTTGTAAGGAAAAATAATGCATTTGGATACCTTAAATGAGTGATTAAAACACTCAATGAAAGGATGATGAGGTGTATCCAACCACTAAAAGATGATCAAGCTATTATAGCTCTAAATGGTTGTTTGTTTCATTACTAGTATGGTCAAACATCTAATGCAATGCACACTTAGATGGAAAAATCGATGCATAGCTGTCACAAAAAGCCAATAGATCAAATTTCGTATGCTATTGAATAAGGGGATTAGATCTTGGTCTAAAAGAATAGAGTCTGAAAGGATTTTTATACACAACATGACTCACATTCTTCCATTTTAGTGCCAGGCTCCTTGATTTATGCCATTGGAACATAATATACAGTTAAGAGTTTTCCAAACAATCAAGTGAGGAAAATTTATTGTCAATTCATTCTTGGAAATGCTGGATTTTGACTCACTCATGATACCTATGATATAGAGTCATCTTGAGTTCATGATGGGTGTTGTTGGTAATATTATACTAACCTGTTGGTGTGAACATGAATATGATATTTCTATGAGAGTTCTTGTCATGCATTGGTGCGTTTGGGAGTTCATTAACAACATATAGGATGTAAGTTTTGAGGCACTAAGTGTTGAATTTTTTTTTGAAGACCAACACCCATCCCTCATCTCCATCTACTGCAGAATTTGGATGATTTTGTAAATGCACCAGAGAAGTAAATAGATTGGTGTAATATTTTTCATCAAACCTTTTATGGATCATTGAAGATGTTTAGTTTGATTTCTAAAATAAAAATGTGAAGTAGCTTGGACCAAAGCATTAAAATAGCTTATCTTGGTAGTTTCTTGCTATAATCTTGTGCAAAGCTTGATATGGTGATGACATTGGTCAGAGAGCACATTGATAGAAAATAAAACTTGATGCATCTATACTCTAGATAGTAAGCATAGAGGGAGTGTTTTCTTAGCCAAGAGACCACCATCAACAAAAGAATTTGTGTGTATGCCCTATGGCCAATGTTTTCCTCATCATATTTCTATGTGAGACTCTGTATTAATTGTTGAACTTGTGATAGAAATGAAAGTATATGATATTATGAATTTCGGAAAAGGTGATCCTGATAAAAGGGAGACAATTTTTAATCTATTACAAGTGCAATGGACTTCACTAAAACCTCTAAATTGTGGGTGTTTCATCCCATCTCCATAAAATCCTTCACCATTTCTTGTATGAAATCATCATTTCATTCTTGGCTTGGCTTAAAAACAAGATACTGAATATGATTGAAACTATTTCATTATGGTCAAAGGGTTTTTGTAGCTTAGTTGGGTAAGATGAATTATAAGAAAATATCCTACATTCAACCCAAGATCTTATTTCAATTCATTTTTATTTACCATTAAACAAATATTAAGTGTTGAAAGTCCCATGCTTTATGATACAAGTCATGCTGATAGATGAGGCCCATATACAGGTTGACAACAAGTAGATGCAAGGTAAATTTTGATTCAATGCAGAGGTGACCTAGAGATAACATGGTGAGGTGATCGACTAATGTAGATACACCACATGGCACACATTCCAAGATAGATAAGTTAGTAAGATGAACTAATTAGCAACTGACATGTGGCACTCCAAAAGTGAATCAGAGTGTGACACGTGGCACATATTTTGAGGTGGCTAACTAGACAAGATAGGCACATGATATAGTGTCACAATATCACAATGATGTGGTAGGTACATGTAAAAGGTGTTGATGTGGCATAGTGACAAAGTGGCATGTGGATCAAGGCAGTTAGTTATACAAAGAGGACATGTGTCATATGGTCACGATGTCATTGATGATATATCAGCTGCTGACAAGGCTTGAAACAAAGTGACATCATGACACATCACAAATGAGCAATTTCAAATCAAATCACAAGATTTTTCCATGTGACATGAGATTGATAATCATCACTTAGTCACCATGAATAATTACTCAAAAGATAAGAAAAGTGACAAAGTGATCCAATAGGAAGCTGACACATGGTAGTGAGCCAAACAAATATGGTAGATCTTTTGAAGAATCAATAGGTGCCATGTGGCAGAGGACCTTGGTAGGTACTGATATGGTGGTTGACATGACAATGATAGTAATCAGATGAACCAATCAAAAGTCATCATGTGTCAAGTTGGTCAACCTAGGTTTGACCCAAATTTGAGAGAGGAGGGAAATTCAAAAAGTCAAAATAATTTTTAATTTACTCATAAAATTTGAAAGTACAAACATTTTTAAATTGAAATTTGTTTTATTATAAAGTTCAAACTTTATAATAAAGGGAAATATTTGCATATTTTAAGGTCTTGTTAACCATTTTTTAAATTGGAATTTCAAATGGAGGTCTTGGACTAGCTTTTTTAGCCAGCATAGGACTATTATATATCATCAAAAAGGTCTTATAGTTTACATTACATTTTTGTCTTCAATGTTTGCACAAGTATCAATGGGTAAGATTTATTTTCATATTTGTCTGAGGTGCTCTAATTTTGGCTATATTTTATTTAAATAGTTTAGATTTAGTTTGTGACAAAATGGTGAAGTGGGTATCTACCAAACTTGGAGAGGGTCCTGTCAATGATTTTTAGATTAATGCAAAAACAAGTTTTAAAGGGATCCAAAACCCTTTACAAAAGCTAAAGATAAACATGACACATTACTAGGTTTTACAAGGACCCAAAACTTGAAATTCACCACAAAACATCAAATAATCAGGTTTTACAAGGACCAGAAACCACTAGAGTAATCCAATAAAAAAAAACCTAGGGTTTACAAGGACTTGGAACCTAGAGTTTGAAACAAAAATTTGGAAACACAAAAAACTATTTATGGGGACTTTTGATGACATTTTGATACCAGATCTAATGTTTATCAACAAGGGGTTTCTCATCATTTTGGAAAAGATATTTGCAAGTCTTTTATGCACAATGATGAGAATTGATCCAATTTTTAGTTCTAGGGAGAGGAAATAAGCTTTACTTTAGAAATGGATGGAGATTCAAGTACACAGTGTTAGTTTGAGATTAGATCTAGGAATTTCATTCTTTTATATCTTCCCTTTCTCTTTCTTTATATAGGGTTGGCTCTAGTCTATTGGGGTTTGGTTCCAAACTTTTGGCCAAGTTCCATAGTTGTTATTCCACCATTTTATTCAGTATTCTATCTTGTATGAAGAGAAATAATGAAGTTATAATATTTAACTTTGATCTATTAGGTATTTTTATGAGTTAGTTTCATGCATCTTGAATGTACTTGTTTCAAAGAAATGAATACAAAAGAAGAAAATGAAATTAGTTTCATTTTGATTCTTATCTCCTATCTTTTTTGTTTGTAATCTTTTGTGGTTTATGATCAAAGATTATAGATCTCTATTGCAATTGGTTTAGAGTTGTATGTCTTGATGTGTTTTTCCATTGATTCAAAGAATCAAGTAAATACATGATGTATCTTGATAGGGTTGCATATTTCATGGAAGGGTTTGAGGAGATTTAGTTTTAACATAGATGTCTAATTCACAAAGTGAATGGATAGATTGCCAATATCCTAATTTCTGTGGTAATTTGTGGAATATCAAATGGATAGGGTGTTAGGATAAAACCACAGACAAATAATAATTACATGCAAATATAAAAAATATTAGAAAATAATAGATCAAATAGAAGAGAACAAAAGATACCAAGATTTAACATGGTTCACCTAGTCCCTGGGCTATGTCCACCAAACAACAAGTCCAATATTATTACAATCTGGTGATTACAAACTAATTATGATCCATAATAACTTATAGCTCAATACCATTGCAAGAAGCAATTTTTACATCACACATTATAAAACAATCCTTAACCCTAAGCCCTTTTATACAAGTATTTTTGTTGATTTAGGGTTAAAATTAGATACAACATTTCAACCATAAATTGGTGAATAATTGCCAAATTTTTTTATGAAGTATGTATAGTACTTCCTTGATTAGTCACCACAAACTAACATAGGGCACTAATCAGTCATAGGATTTACATGTCTCTTGTTGTTTCATATGTGGGTTATGTTGATAATCAACTTACAATCAACATTATTTTCCTTTCATATTGCAGAGATGAAAATGATGCCCCTATTTAGCTTGTTAATCTCATAGGTCATGTTATTAGCTATTTCATGTCTTTGCCATTGCATGAGCATAGAAGAATTTGGGGTTTTCATCTTCTTAATATAGATTTAGATTTATGCTTTATCAATTGGTGCCATATGGATGAATCTGAGGTCTACCCGACTAGGTTTTGTAGAGCCTAAAGTGAAGGAGTTCAACCTTATAGTTGGCCCCAATGTTTGAATAGGTGTATTGAATATGGTGTTGGAAATATTATGACAAGATAAGTTACTAAGAGGGGAGGGATGAATTAGTAGCTTCTAAAACTTTTATCCTAATTAGCAATTAATCCTTTATATGAATTTTGATCTAACTTCATGCATGAGAAACTAAAACATAAAAATATACATAACACTTTGACACATAGATTTGGTGACCTAGAAACCTTCCAAATAGAAAGAAAAACTAGGGTGGGGATGATACCAACAAGCTTTAGTACTGCAATATAAAGTTGGCTGATTAAGGCTTACATTGATCACTTTAATGATTTTCCCTATTAGGAGCAATAAGGACTACTAGGTCCACCTTGTGAAAGGATTTACAAACATACAATAAAGTATGCACTTGGCAATGAGATTTACATAATATTGTTAGGTCTACCTTGTTAAAGGATTTGACTGATCCACCTATTAGGATGAAACTGTAGCTAATCTCTTATCTATAACTTGGTTTGCTAAATGAGATTCCTCTAAGTGTACAAATCACCTTATTGTGATAGATGAATCTTTGCTTCTCCTTATACTATTATAGCCTTTGTGATTTGCACTTCTACTCTTTTATAATGGTTATACTACTTCCTTTTTTTGATTCCATACATACATTGGATGTGATACAATACATTACATATATATCAATTAAATTACACAATTACAAAGTCAGTCACAATACAAGTTTACACAAAATATTACAAATTTGGCCAAAGTGTAGAAACATGGGCTCTAAAGACTGGCTTGGTGAGATTCTGATACTCGACATCCATTGTCACTACTTGGCATCGTCATGCATTTGGTAGATGTAGAGGCTTGATCTATACTGATCACTTTCAGGTAGTCTTGATCTCGGTCTACACTAGTGACTCGGTGAATACTGTGATTTACTCATCATATAAGCTAAATCAATTGGTTCATACTGCATATCTCGTTAAATACTACCACCTTGAGCTTGGTATAAACTAAGTCACTTGGTTAACATTGAGTAGCTCGATCAACACTGGACTCACATCACATCAACTACAAACTTGGTAAGCACTATACAACTTGGTTTGCATTGGTAAACTTGGCATACACTAAAATGCTTGGTTTACACTACTGATCTTCACAATAGTTGTAATTGCTTGGCAAATACTAGAATTTGTCCAAAGGACTCAGTAGCAACTATAGAACTCAATAACAACTAAAATGCTTGATTAATGCTATTAACTATATAATAAGCTTGGTATAAACTCACAATCTAAATAAGTCTATGTCACTAATAAAAAACTTGATTGGAATGTCAACAATCTACCCTATTGGCATTAGTGACAAAAACACTTATCAGTCAAAATTGAATTCAAAAAGTTCATGAGTACCTTTATCCATCAGCTTGAGTCTCTAACTTGGTAGAGTATATTGTTTTTGAGATTTTTCAAAATTTATTTTTGTAAAGGATACATTTATGTACATCGTAATGCTCCCTTCAAAGATAATATACAGTATACTATACATACAATATTTTATTTCTCCATATTTTCTTACAATTTTCTTCCCTTGTCTTTTTACATCTTTCTCCTCTTTATGTCATATTATATCTTCTCCCCCATTTTATCTCCTTATAACTTCTCCCCCTTTTTGACATTAATGCCAAAGATTTATACTACAAGAAGTTTGAATGTACCTTTAGTATGATTGCAAAAGTTTTTTCCTAGTTCTCTTGCAAGACCTTACATGTGTGCAATGTCACCCAGACTTCTGCTGAAAGTTCAATCATGTGGTCTGCAATAGAAAAATTATTATCATGGATGAGGGTTTTGGAATGTGTAATGTGATTTTGCAGTGCATCCATTTTGGGGAGTACCATATTTTAAATATCTACCAATGTAGACTTGATTCTTGCTTCTTCTCTAAGTAATTCAGCCTGCATATCTATCAAAAATCTAATCTTCTTAAAATGTGTAGAGATTGAACTTGGGTCAAGCTACAATTGTTGAGCACTTTCTTTGAGATCTTCATCAATCTTGGACAATTTTTCCTTCATTTCCATAGTAAACCTTGGAATATCACATAGTTTACCAAAAAGTAAAGTTACATTTGTACAAGAAGTTTCTAGAGAACCCAAAATAGTGGATAACTCTACTTGGTAAATGGAAATTTTTTGAGAAATGTGTTCTAACACTTTATTTTCAAACTTTTTCTCTACTTTCTATAATAATTTATCTTATCCATCTAGATCTTCATTATACTTTTGGACTACTTCTGCCAACTAAAACAAAACTAGCTAAGAAGAATCAATCTCTATACATATAGCCTCTACCAAAATATTCTTGGCATCCTCAATGATTTTAAATTTTTTATCTCTTTCTTCTCTTTGTCTCTACTACTTGGCTTTCTTTTGGAGTAATTCTCCAAAGGTTTGCATTTGATCAGGAGAAAGTTTTGAAATATCCCAATTTGGAACCACAATTTCCTCATTAAGATCAACATCCTCCTCCTCCTTTTCTTTACCTTTACTTAAAATTTTTGTGCTAGATTGAGGCTTGGTCTCAACTTTCCTTGCACTTATTGCTTGTGTACTTGGAATGGAAACAATAGTAGAAATAGTGGGGTTTGCTGCAAAAATTAACACACCACTTATTGTAGAAATACTAGTAGAAGTACTTGTTAAATCCAAAATTGATGTATCCAAAACTGTTGAAGAGGGAAGAGTCTATAGCTTGGTAGATGAAGCACTTGATACTTTAGTCAATGATGTGCTGATTTGTATTGGTGCAAAGATTGATTGGTTGGTTGTGCTTGGAGTGCTAGACACAATCAGTCCTATGGAGGTTGTCTTTTTGCTTGATGTTGTTAATACTTTTCTTGGAGAATGAGGAAGTGAGGCTATAACCATTGTAGCAATTTTAACTGGGTTAGTTTCCTCTGTATCCTGAGTTTCTTCCTCGGTAGCCTATTGATCCTATTCCTCTTCATTATCAATGTTATCAAAATGTGTTGTCTCTTAATCATTTTCCTCTTCATCCTCTCTTCTTTATCATCATCATCATTTTGTCACTTATGCTAACTAGGAAATCATTGGATTTATAAAGAAGATATACATTCTTCCATGTATTTTTTGCATTCTTCACAACATGCTCTATTTTTTTCATCAATACAAGGAAAGTGTTGAATTTTGAGGTTATTTTTTCTTCATTCTTCTTCATGGATTTCTTTAGCTCCTTGTTAGTTAGACTTGGCATAAGCTGCCTCAGGGTTTGCTCATATATATCTTTAGTAGTTTTCTTTGCAAATTCCCATCTTGGCTTGATCTTATCCATCAAAATACTAGGAATCTAAAGTGTAAACTGATCAGGTGAGTATTTCCACTTACCCATTTTATCCATTACCAGATCTTCAATATGCTTTTGTTCTACTTCATTCCTAATCTCATACTTCAATGCCTTGAAGTTGGTTATGCTAGCCCCTAACCACAAGTCCTTTAATCTATCCTAGAATGTGGGTGGAGGTTTCTTGAATATTATGTCTTCTCCTTCTTTGTTTGATTTCTTCCTAGAGGATCTCTTGGTGAACACTACAGTGGATGACTTAGTAGGCTTGGTAATGATTATCTTGCACTTTTTCTTTAGTGGCTCTTCCTCCTTTTATTTTTCGTTATTCTTTGCTTCTTCATCCTAATCTTTTCCCTTGGTTAACAAAATATTTGAACTTGTTTTTAACTTGGCAATCCTTTTCTTGTCTTTATTTACTGCTTGAGGGAGTTTGATCTCTAGTTCTACCTTGGTCTTGGCTTCATTATATGTACCAAATTAGGCTGCCTTAGGATCAACTGGTTCATTAATTAGTGCCTCAATAATATCTTTCATTTCATCAATATTAACCTCATATCCAAGAGGTTTCACCCATGCAATTCTAGGCCTAACTGCCTAAATGTATACTTTATTACTATCTACCATAAAACATATATCATCCTTGTAATCCTTAACTAGTTTCTTGGGGATTTAGAATCTATTATTCATTTTTTCCTTGAATGCATAAAAATAATTATCCATAATACTATTATAATTTTCACCCATCTCAGCAACATACTCATTAATTTGATAGAGTATAGGCACACCTTTTCTCCATATAATAGTGCCTTTGAAGGAAAGAATTTTTGAACATAAAAGAATAAGCAAGTCAATAAAGGGCTAAACTTACATGGATTGTTCTTTGATGTTCTAATGCTCTCCATGTTCTTATTGAATTGTTTCAACATAGCTTGGCAAGGTCAAAAAAAAGGTTGTTCTTGACTGTCTTGTATGCTAAGTCTGTTGCCTCACACAACACACTATTCAACCTACTTGAACTATAGATCTTGTGTGCAATGATATGGATGCCAAACTTCAATTCCATATTAGGTATTCTACTTATTTTCATGCCTCTTCCATCCCATTCTTCTAGGGTTTTGATCCTCTTAGCTTTTTCTAGCATGGGGAGACTGATGATCCTATGAATCATCTTCTTCGTGATCCAAATTGGTTGCTCCAACCATAGCTATCCATTGTGCATCTAACTCAGAATAAAACTAATTCATTTCAATTGGAATTCATGGGGCATGTAAGGAATATGGGTTAATCCTTTAGCCTCGAGATGTTGATGTTCAAGTTTCAAAATATCATTCCCACATAACCTTTCTAGGGTTTTATCCATTCTAGTGTTCCAATTTCTTGAATCGTACATTTAAAATGAGAATGAATGTTGTTGATTAACAATACATTGGAAGGGATTTAAAATTGTTGTCCACTCAGGTCTAGGGTTTCAACAATTGTAGGAGTGAGCTTGAAGTTTGGTGCCTTCCATTCTAAACCACAAACTAGCATATCTGAACCTAGCTTTGCCTTGCTAATATTGGATGCCATCTTCACTCGGTAGGGTTTGAGAGAATTCAAAGGTTTTGACAACAATTTTCTCAAATTGCTTGAATGCTCTTGAAGATCACACTATGCAATAGCTCTTCAAATTTCATGGTAAAAATGACTTCAACTTCATTCCTTTTATCAAATTTTGTCATAAATGCTTGGTATGAATGTTAGATCGAATTGAAAAACTATCATCCACTTCCTTTTATTGAACACTCAACAAAGTCTTTATGACTCGGTAACCATATGCATCTTGATTACTCACAACCTTTCTCGGTAGAGTCTGTAACCCATCCTTGCTCAATAAGAAAATAACCTAACCTTGCTTGGTGATAAATTTCATTTGTTACTCAATGATCCCTTTTGCATCTTGAATGCTAGTTTGGGTCTTTCATCCTACTAATTAGAATTGATATATGATGTCTCATTTAGTATCACAATTCTAGCTCTCCTTTAAGAGATCAAGTAGAAATGGTGGAGTCACTCAATTCTTGAGTGACTTGTTCATCATCACTTAGATTTTCTTTCTTGGTAGACTTTGGAACCTATTGTTGTCTCATCTATTTTCTAATGCTATCAGCCTTTTCCTTCTTTTCATCTTCAATTCTTTTAGTATTTATGCAGTTCTTGGAAAGATGACCAAGTTCAATACAAATGAAATATCCTTTAGTAGTATCTCTTTTCCTCAAATAATGCTTTACACAATTCCTTCTAATGTGTCCAAATTCTCCATAGTAATGACATTTGCACTAGGTGTTGTACTCCCAACCAAATATAACTTTTACAATCTATTCTACTGGATTCCATATCTTGGTTTTGCATTCTAATGACTTGTGTCCATATTTCTTACATTTGTGACATTTTCCTTCAAATCTTGGTTTTTCTTTGCATTCATTTTCTCTATGACCGTGTTGATTACAATTATAACACTTTCCATTGAATTTTGTCTTCCCATGTATGACCTATCTTACCATAGTGATTTCAAGTAGGTTTTTGATTCTTTTGAGATCCTTTCTTGGATCATTCTCCTTCTTCTGTATATCCAATTCCTACTTTTCCTTTTTGTCTATAAAGATTTTTCTCATTCAACTGATTCATGTCTACTTGGGATTTCATCATTCTTTCATTGGTTTGCCTTTCAAAGTTTAGATCATTCTACAATCTTTCATTTTTTGACCTTAAGATTTCTTCATTTGCATTGGTTAGTTGATTTATGAAGTCATCTTGTTGAAGGGATAAATGTTGAATCTCATTGTCTTTTCCTTCTATTTCTTCTTTTATCTTGTTTTTGTCTTCCATAACTTCACATAGTCTTACTAGACTAAATTTCCTATTCTCTTCTTAGTTTTCTTACTTCTTCTTGTAATGAACCAAAATTTTCTTGGAGTTCCTTAATTCCTTCATTGGCTTCATCTAGGTTTCTTGAATGAAGGCCTTCAATTCTTTCTTCAATGTAGAGATGATAATTCATTTGAATTGCAAGATCTTTTCTTCTTTTTAGGGATTGAGAGATTGCTCCTTTCCTTTCTTGATTTGGGAAATAGCCATTTCCAAATCTAGCTTCTCATTGTCAATAGCCTTATCAAGCCTAAATATCTCCATGGCCTTTGATCTTTGGTCAAGCTATTAAACTTTTCTCTGAGAACCACAATTCTTTGATACCAACTATTGGAAATATTATGACAAGCTAAGTTACTGAGAGGGGAGGGGTGAATCAATAACTTCTAAAACTTTTATCCCAATTAGAAATTAATCCTTTATATGAATTCTAATCTAACTTCATGCATGAGAAACAAAAACATGAAAGCATACATAACACTTTGACACATAGATTTGGTCACCCAGAAACCTTCCAAATAGAAAGTAAAACTAGGGTGGGGATGATACCCACAAGCTTTAGTACTGTAGTATAAAGTTGGCTGATTAAGGCTTACATTAATCACTTCTAATGATCTACCCTGTTAGGAGCAATAAAGAATTCTAGGTCCACCTTGTGAAAGGATTTACAAATATACAATAAAATATGCACTTGATAAAGAGATTTATATAAGACTATTAGGTCTACCTTGTTAAAGTATTTGACTAATCCACCTGTTAGGATGAAACAATACCTAATCTCTAATCTGCAACTTGGTTTGTTGAATGAGATTCCTTTAAGTGTACAAGTCACCTTGCTATGATAGATGAATCTTTGTTGCTCCTTATACTATTGTAGCCTTTGTAATTCACACTTCTATTCTTTTATAATGATTACATTACTTTAAAAAAAAAATTCCATACATATATTAGATGTGATACAATACATTACATATATATCAATCCAATTACACAATTACAAAGTCAGCCACAATACAGGTTTACACAAAATATTACAAAATTAATCAAAGTTTAGAAACTTGAGCTTTGAAGATTGACTCGGTGAGCTTTTGATACTTGGCATACACTGTCAATGTTTGGCATCATCATGTACTTGGTAGACGTAGAGACTTGGTCCATACTGATTACTTCCAAGTAGTCTTGAACTCTGTCTACACTAGTGACCTAGTGAATATTGTAAAACTTATCATATAAACCAAATCACTTAGTTCATACTGCATAGCTTGGTAAAAAATATCACCTTGAGCTCAGTATAAACTAAGTCAGTTGGTTAACACTGAGTAGCTTGATCAACACTGGACTCGCATCACATCAACTATGAACTCAGTAAGCACTGCATAACTTGGTTTGTACTAGTAAACTCGACATACATTGTGCTACTCAATTTACACTACTGATCTTCATAATAGTTGTAACTACTTGACATACATTGGAATTTTTCCAAAGGACTTGGTAGTAATTATAGAATTGGTAACAAATGAAATGCTTGGTTAACACTATTAACTGTACAATAAGCTCAGTACAAACTCACAATCTGAATAAGTGTATGTCACTAATAACAAACTTGATAGGAATGTCAACATATGGGAAGTAGCTACACCCTACTTATATTCATTCTTATCATTGAGTTGTTCAAATCTTGTTAAATTAGGAGCTAACAAGATCATGTCCTTATCCAATCAATTTAATAACATTGACGATGTTTGTTGATGTTCTTATGATCAATCTTATCAATCAACTTTGATCATGTGGCATTTACAATGTTCATTAAATGTCACATGTCCTTGATATTTCATCAATCATAATCATCCAATCAATTTGATCATGGATTTTATATACCCACCATCATTTTGGTTGATCTGCATAATCATTGCAATTTATCAAAAGATTAATCCTACATTTATTTCATCAAATTGGCAAATCATTTACTAATTTTTTCTATAGGATTAGATAACCCATATTCTATTCCTATGGAATTTCAATCATTTCATTCATCCCACTTTATTAATTATTCTTATTGTCCTTAATTAATTAATATTTATTAATTAATTGATCTATCTTTGCGAGCTATGGGAATTCTTAATTCCCTAGTTCCTACTTTCCTATTTCTAATTTTAAATTTACTAATTTCCATTTGTGTGGAATTATGAGTTTAAATTAAATTTCTACCCAGTCCTCACACATGGTCATAATGTGACATAGATTCTCTCTCTACACATGGCTAATATGTTTCAATATTGGCATATATTCTTTCTTACACATGCCTATAATAAGACATACTAGTCATACATTCTTTTCACACATGGCTATGATGTGTCATAAGCATGTCATATATTCTCTTCTACTTTTAGTCACGTTGACTCATATGTGTCATAAAATCTTACATATGGCATATCTTGTCATACTCATCATAGATATTCCAAGGAATATTGTGCCAAATTGTGCACTTAAATTGAAAAATGTCCATCCCCTCATTTATATCTAACTTATTGTATTTTTTCTATAGATTGATCCATTTTGCACTTATTTTGTTCTTAACAATGTTCCCCTGAATCACGTTGTCCTAACAACTCTTAACCAAACTTCTAGTATTGTCTCCATCATTCATCATAGTATTTATCACTATCTTTTTTCTTTAAATTATAGGTATACTATAGGAAATTAGAGATATATCAACATCAATAATAGAGAAGAAAGAAGAACATGGAAACTACATTTGAAAGGGGGTTTTGATTGTTGTTATTCTCTTTGTTTTTAATGGTTTCCATGGTAGATTAGAATAGTTGCCATATGATATTTGAGTTTGTGGTTTCTTATAGTATGCTATCCCACCTATCACTTGAAATTATGTATTAAAAACTCACAATTCCACACAAATGGAAATTAGTAAATTAGAAATTCAAAATGGGAAATAAGAAATAGGGAATTAATACTTCCTATAATCTGCAAAGATGGATAAATTAATTAATAAATATAAATTGATTGAGAACATTGGTAAATAAGAATAGTTAGTAAAGTGGGATCAACAAAATAATTGAAATTACATAGGAATAGATTATATGTTATGTAATCCTATAGGACAAATTAGTAAATGATTGGCCAATATAATGAAACAAATGTTGGATTAACCTTTTGATGAATTATTATGATGATTATGCAGATTGACTAGGATGATGGTGAGTAGATCAAAGCCATGATCAGATTAATTGGATGATTAGGATTGATGAAATGTCAAGGACATATAGCATGGATTAAGGACATGTGACATTTAATAGACATTATAAATTCCACAAGATTGAAGTTGATTGATAAGATTGATCATAATAATATTAACATCGTCAATGTTCTTAAATTTATTAGATAAGTCCACAATGCAACACTAAGGAACTTGAAAATGTTGATAATCGAATGATAAAAATAATAGGTTGACCTAGCATTGAGGGACATGGTGGTGCTAAGGTTAGATTTGATATATTGTCAAAGCACTAAGGGATATGAAAGTATCTAGGAATGGATAAATGATGATTTATTAAGGATGTTTGAAATATTTTGGATTGATTAGGGTTGACTCAGAACATTCTGGGGTTAATTTGGGATGGTTTTAGGTTGACTTAGAATGGTTTAGGGTTGATTCAGGATGGTTGAGAGTTTATTCGAGATAGTTTAGTGTTAATTCACAATAGTTTAGGGTTGATTAGAAGGGATTTTGATGACATTAAAATGGTTTAGAGTTGATTAGATGAGATTTGATGATGTTGAAATGATTTAAAGTTGGTTATGAAAAGTTTAGATAAAACAAGACCTGATTCTAAAATGATCTAAAGTTGATTCAAAAAGGGAGTGTGAATGTTAAAGAATATGTTGAAATATGCTTGAATGATCAAGTTAGCCAAAACATTAGAACTAGAGAACTGAGAAAATGGGACGTGTTAGTATGAAAATGTGATGAAATATTAGATACAAACCATTTTTGAGTGTTTACAAGTTGCAAGTGATTTTATAGTCATTTTGAAAGGAAGGTGTAAATGATTCTAAGTTTTTGATATGGAGGGAGTCACCTTTAGTGACAAAAAATTTAGAATCCATTTAGGAAACCTTTGAAGACATAAAAATTGGGCCAATTCCTATTGAGGTCAATGTAGCCCATTAATGAAAGTTATGAGTTCAACTCATCAAAACCTATGGATGACTCATCAACTAGATTGGTTTGGTTATTGTAGGTTTTTATAACATCTACCCCCAATTCATGAGATGTAACTAAGAGAGAATCCAATTCATACTCATTAGAATTAGTACTTTTATCATGTTCTATGAGGCAATCGACATTCCAACTAATTATTTCACTATTAGGATCTTCTATATCTAATTCATCAAAGTTTAACTATCTAGAGGTACAAACCTCAACACTAAGATCATAAGGTTCTTTGGTTTCACCCCAAAGAATGGAGGTAGAGGGGACAAAGTACTCATATTCTAGAGTAGTAGTAGCAACAGGGTGAATTTTATCTTTTCAACAATAGTGAGCATATTGATTAACATAGAATTATCTTTAGGAATAGAAATTTTTGGACCATTGAAAGGGAACTTGATATAGTTTGTGATAAGTAGATAAGACAATCTGCATGTCATGTATCCAAGGCCTTCTTAGCAAAATTTTATATGCAAGAGGTATGTCAAAGACCTAGAAGACAACATATTTCTCAATAGGACCAACTCAAATAAGTAATACCACAAGACCTTTGGAATATCATTCAACCTCGTCATAATCCTTTATAGTGAGTTTTCTTCTAGGATCAATAGAAAACTTATATAGACTCAACTATTTAAGAATTTTAAAAGAGCAGATAGTAAACCCAACATAATTATCTATTAGCACACGTCTCACTTAGATATGATTTATTTGGACCTCAATATGGGGTGCAAGGTTATGTAGATCGCTAAGTTTTTTCTCATTTTCCTCAAAAAATGTTAGTGTAGAGAGAAGATATGATTGACAATATCTTAGAGCTTATCAATATCAATTAATGTGGGGAAAAATTATGTGCATAATGATTTCTCTAGGATCTCTTTATGTAAAGTGGATAACTCTATCATCTCAAAAAAAAGATTTGTGTAGGGGTACATTGCAATTGATCCATAAGGTCATAAGTGGACTTTATAGTAGTAGATTTTTTCTTGGAAGATGAAGACCCTACTTGCTTAGGATGGGCTTGTTTGGCAGTATTTGCATCTTTAAGGATAACCATAGGTTGACTCCTAGTAACTCTATTAAGTCTTTTGCCATAATAAGAATACATTGCACTCTAAGCATCACCATAGGTTTACTTTGACTAGAATCTTGCATTTGTGATAAAACAAGACCTCTCAAGCTAACCTTAGGTATCTCATCATCAGTCTCATAGTTGGGTTCATCATACATAGGGTTCATCTTGTGAATGCTCTCATTGATGGGTTGAGACATGTGAATAACATTGTTAGTGTTGGTGTATGTGTAGTTGATTTTTGTATCATTATTTTTCTTGTTAGAATTCAACATCTCCCCTTGTTCATAGTTAAGGAGAGGATCCTTGAAATCCTTTTGACCATAATTCTTGACAATTCCATCCACACCAACCTTTTCATTCTAAATAAGATCTTGGATGATGTGTTTGAGTTTGATAAAATTATCTATATTGACCCTTATTTCTATGATAATTGTAGTACTGATTATCTCTCCAACATTGAGGTTTAATGGTGGTATCACACCATCTTGAATTTTTGGGCACTGTAATGATCTTATTGAAAAGAAAGGTTTTGAGTATCACATCATAAGAATCAGCTAAAGGATTGAAATTATGTTTTGGCTTTGATGGTCATGTGAACTTAGACTTGTTGGAGTCATTTTTCTTAGCAACCTCTTATTTTTTAGTAGCTAGAACAACACTAGCCAAGTAGAAGATAAGATCTTAAGTTTTGGGGGAATTAACTACCCCATCATTGAAAATGTATTTATTTTTGTTCCAAGTTTTTCCTTTGTCTTTTTTATTTCCATTTCAATTAGTCTTGTATTTGTTCAAGGTTATCTCCCCCATTTAACAAAAACATCCTTTATGCAATATGCACTCTCAATCATATCATTAAAAGTGAGGAACACTTTTTTCTAAGGTCATATTCTAGTTTGGATACAAGAGTTCTAACAAAAGATATCAATCTTTTCATTTTATGGAATTTTTAATGGTATCTAGAATGCAACTTCCTCCATCTATTCAAATAGGTGATAAATGGCTCACTCTATTAGTTTTTTATGTTGCATAAGTCAAGAATAGTGATGTGATGTTGAGTATTGTAGGAATAATGTTGTATATGTTAGATAATAGAGAGAGGTGGTGAATTAGTTATATCCAGTTATCTTATAGAACTTTCAAACACTTTAATACCAATTCAATCTTCATAAAATGTATGAATAATAACCCAGTGATTGCACTTAACTTCTCAATTCATATTTGTAATCATTTTACTTCAAACTATTATATTAGTGTTCATTACTTTACCAAGTATTAGAGATTTCACTTATCTTTTACTAAGTTGTTCTAGTAAACATGTATTATGGAAATAAACTTGCAACACATAAGAAATCACACATTTGACCCATATTTTAATGTGGAAACCCTATAAAATGAAAAACCATCTGGGAATTGACAACCTAAATAATTTCACTCTTCTAAGGTGGTCTCTTCTAGGAGCCAACCTTGTTAAAGGTTACATGTACATTTTTAGTATGACCTGGTTAGATGATTTTAACTAATGATCATCTAGACCTTGTCACTCCTTCACATTTCTAAGAAATGACCTTCTCTAGAGGACTTATAAACATCAATAATTAATGTTACCATATATGATTTAAAAGACTTGTTAGGTACAATTAGTTATGAGATTTAATCTTCTACAATGGTGAGAAAGTAATAGTCAAATAATCTATTTTGTTTAGTACTACCTTTCTTGTTCAAATATTTTCTATGTTTAGCCTCTTCATTTTAATATCCTTCTGGCTGATTCACACACTCATGCTTTCACTTTTCACTTTTCTTTTCTTGATCTTCACAACTCTATTCTACTTGGTTCACATTGCTTCTTGATGCAAGTGGAATATTAAAAACCCAATAATAAATAGAATCCATTCTTATACCTTCAACATACATTCAATAAATTTATGATTTAGAGGCATCTCATGAAGTAACACACAGTATGCTTCAACATGTTTATCAATATATCTCCATTCATACAGTCTAATTTCTATATCAAATGATTGTATTCATAACTTGTGTTATCAAAATCTTCCTTAAAAATACTTTGGATTTGTTGTTAAACATTAGTCCTTCAAAAATATATCCAAAGTTGAGCCCAATACAACTATTCCCTTACATGTTATGGTCTTTGTACCAAGACCCTTTTTTACTATCATAAACCAAAAATGATACATGTAACCCTGCATAACAAATCCAATATCTTTCTATATTGCATAAAAATATAACAACATAATAAAAAATAAGCAACTAAATAATATTCCTACATATTCATGCAAACCTCAAATATGAAAGAAAACATGTGAATAATGATGACATGAAATCAAAAGAGCTTAAACCATTCAAAATAGCACTAATGCAAACCTCATAAAATCACCAAGTGGTTGATAATTTCATTGTTGTGGGATGTGGTTGCTCACAAATCCTGCAACATAACAATGGGCTAGATAGTGCTTATGGAGATGAGGAGAGGGTTATCCTTTTATAGGAAATGATATGAAATGGACATTTGAGATTTAATGCAAGATGAAGGGCTAGGATCTCTCAGGATCAACGAAGTGTCCATGAGGTGGAGGCCAAGTGGATTCCATGTGGATTAGGGTTTTGAATAGTCAAAGGGGGAAAGATGCTCACACATGTGTGAGAAACCTTTGATGTGATGGTTCAATGACAGGTGTAAGAGGGATGAAGGCCCAAGGTTTCTCACACATGTGTGAGACACCTTTGGTTCACATGTGAAGGGGGAAAAATGTGTAAGTGTGTAAGAGTCACATGTCACATGTGACTAGGGTTTGCTAATCCTTTGATTAGGATTGTGCAAATGATTAAGGATATGATTAGATGGGAAACTAGGATTAATTAGTGGGTAAGTGGATTGACCTAGGTTAGAAGGATGGGTTAGGTTAGAAAAGTGAGGTTAGGTGAGTTTTAAAGTTAGGGGCCATGTGCTCAAATAGGATTAAATTTAATATTTAATTCCAAGTGGGATTAAAAGGGGTTAATTAAATAAGTGAAGTAATTTACTTAATTAAAGTGAATGGGTTAGGATGTAAGTGGGATGATGGGAAATAGTCTAGGATTAAATAAACCTAAATTTATTTAAACCAAGGAAAGGAAAATGTAATTAAATAAATGTAAATTTATTTAATTAAAGGTAGATTAAGACTACAATTAAATAAATAATAAATATCTATTTAATTGGTTAGGAAAAGGGGTATTTGGACAATTTTAGGTGTCTACATTTCGCCCCTCTTTGGTATAACATTAGTAATGTTATATCAAAGAAAAATAAAATATAGAGGATGGAAGGATAAGACTATTAGCATGATGCCCCAATCATGGAAGGATGAGGAAGGGTGACAAGGGTGGAATGTTATGCCCCCTTGAGAGGACATGTGGGTTAGAAGAACATGAGTGTTCTCTTGAAATGGATGGGAGTATGGAAGAGGGTGGAAAAAGTTATGCTGCAATGGTGTGAACAACCTAAGTTTGATATTGTATTCAACACTATGCACCAAGGTATGAGGAACCAAGATGACAATGTGTCAAGTACATGATAAAAAGAGGTCTAATACAACCATATGCCTTATGAAACCATGATATGGAAGACCATGATTCCTTGGGACAATAGGAAGTGAAGACCATGATAAATGAAAAAAATACTAATACATACAAGTAACAAGCAATCATGCACAATAAACCAAAAGAAAACCAAATTTTTGCCCCTAGTCAAGCTGAAAACGAATAAATGGATTGATTGATGATGATTGGTTGAGGATGACAAAGTGAATGATAAGCATAGTGCACGTCCGAGCATTGGGAAGGAAACATCCCATGATGATGTTTGAATATGGTTAATGGATTATGAACTAATTGGGTCAAATTGATGAATTGATTAAGGATTGATGGACAAGATTGCAAGATTAGATTGATTGGATTAGTATTGATTGCACATTGATATTTTTTTTTGATGTTTTTGATTTTATGGAGATTTTGATGAATAGATGAAAGTGAAATGCAAGTAGAAGAATGAGTGTGGATGAGAATGGAAGAATGATGAGAGTAGAATATAAATTGATTTGAGGTGAAAGGATTAGAAGAAGGGAAAATTGATTGAAATAGAAGATAAATGAATTTGAGTGAAGTGGGTGGAAGAATTAGATATGAACAAATGTGATATGAACAAATGTGGGATAGAATGGATTGGGACCAATGAAAAGGGAGAGCCAAGGCATAGTAAATGGAGGAAAAACAACGTGAGTCGGTGGATGAAAGGAATAGGGAAAGGATATGAGGGGCCAAATGATATGGTATCGAAAAATGCAAAGCTGAGAACCATGTTTCGAAGGAGTCCAAATGCCCCATACCAAGGATAGGAAAATGGAAGAAAATATGGTGGGAAAGGATGCATGAAAATGGAAAGATGGTATGAAAGCTAGCGTATGGAGGAAGAGAAGGCATGTGTTCTTCCAAATCATGTATGAACATTTTGGTATTGTGCCTTTAATAGTGATCATGAGCATGGGTATGAAAGTGGAGTGAAGAAGGGATATGGGAGGGAGGGTATGGAAAAGGGGTAATGATATGGATAAAATGTGGGATATGAGGTGGATGGGATAACCAAGATCAAGGACATAGGAAAGAAGGTTGGAAGTATATAGAAGTATGGATGGAAAATGGATAAAATGAACATGACAAGGACTATGGGAGGCAAGATATGAATAGAATGTTAAGATCAAAGATGTGTAAGGATTATGGGAGTATATAGGAAAATGTATGGATAATGCGCAAGGGATATGTCAAGTGAGCATATGGATAGATGAAAAGAAAGTGAAAATCAAGATCAAAGATGGAAAAGGATGATGAATGGTAGATGGAAGTATGGAAGATATGTATGGAAGTTTGGTATGGCTGTAGCTTGCCCCTAGTGTAGAATGCAAGTGGAAGTGGAAGACATTGGAGAGAAAGGAAGGACTCAAGCATCTAGATACATGGATGATATCCCTTGATATTTATTTCTTTTTCTTTGTTATTTTTGAGGAATTTGTACTAGTTTCTCATAGATGTTGGTAGGATGGTGAAAAGAAGGATGAAATGGGTTGGGAAATGGAGGTCAAGGACTTATGAAAAGGTTTGGATTAAGGGGGTGGAGTGGTTGGGAGGAAGACATGGTTGATGGATGCTAGGTTGGAAGACTTGTGGATGGGTGGATGAAGGAGGTAGAAACATCATCATTGACACACACCTTGAAGGATGATGGAAAGGCAGAAATTTTAGAGGATATGTAGGAGGAAGTTTGAATTTTGGGATATAGGGACACAAAATGGATGAAGGAGATGATGGATTTAGGATGGTGGATTTGGGTATATAAGGACCCAAAATGGATTTGGAAAATGGAAGCTTGGATGATTTATGAATGAGGGAAGCCTTTGGACTAGCAAAATTGGATGTCATTTTGAATCTTTCTTTGAGATTCATTGCTACATTAAGTAGCTTTGGGATCCACAAAATTTTTTCATTTTTCATTTTTAGCCTTTGTGGCCTTCTAGTTTTGTTTTGGATCATATTTTTCTTTTCTTGGACATGTCTTTTAGAGGGGACATGTTAATCCTTTGATTTTTGCAGATTTGTGGCTTGATTCACTTTATTGTTGGCATCCATCTTGCTTCCATTGGCCATGGTATGAGTGGACGAGGATAAATGGTATGGAGAGCTTATGGATGAAATTATGGATGGTGAACATGGGAATGTGTTCAAGGATGTATTCCTTTGCTGATCTTTACTAGGAGCATGATGGGATGGTGTGGAAGAATTGGATATGGTGTATGGATGTATGTAAGGACCCAAAATGGATGGAACTAAGGAAGGTAGCAAATGATGGATATAAGTTCCCAAAATGGACTTGGAATATGGATGACAAGAATATTTGGGTTTGGATGGAGGAATTTTGGATTTGGAAGGAGTGGAAGGTGTACCAACATCTTGAGACATTATTTCTTCAATGGGATATTTATCATTTTTGATACAAGATGCGAGTCCATGTATATGGGGTTCATGAGTGGATTGGATAGGTATGATAGGGTCATGTGGAGGATTAGGCTCACAAGGAGGATTATGAGGGATAATAGTATCTTGAGATGGAGTGGGATCATGAAAGGAAAATAAAGGGTACTTTGATCTTGACTTAAAAGAGGATCATGTAGTGGAATGAGTGGATCATGAGATGGAATAGAATCAGATAATGGAGTGGAGGGAATGTAACCATGAGATGGCGTGATTTGATCTTGATATGGAGGAGTATTAGTGGATGGCATTGGTGTTTGAAACTACTGAGAAAAAAAATGCTCAATATCACAGTAAAATTACTCACACAATCTAAGGATTAGTCAATTCCTAGTAGCAATTACATGAACAAACCACTTTGACCCAACTTCAACAAAACCAAAGGATAGTTTCCTACTCTTTAGGCTCTGCTAAACCAAGGAAAGTATACCTAGGGATGATTCAAATGAAAACTATGGTATGAAATTATCTTAGTTTCATTTTGATTCTCATCTTTTACCCTCATGCACATACATAGTTTATCAATTTTCTTGAAAAGCTCTTAGATCTATATGCATCCCCTATAAGCAGATCTGGTTATAAATCTCCTATAGTTTACAAGTATTTCTAGAATTAGTGGCTATCTAAGACTTAGAAAACTATATGCAAATGAGTGGTAACCAAAATTTGTAACCTTAAACAAAATGGAATGAAATGGTTTTGATTTTTTAAAAAAGATTTGATATGCAGCAACAAAATTCACCCTTGCTCACTTCTGACTTATGAGACCAGTGCCTTATCCATTGGGCAAAGAATTAACTACTAGCGGGAGATCTAATTCAAATAAATTGTAAATAAATTAATTAATCGTAATCACCCATTTCCATTCTTATGAAGTATCCTTTCAATAAACTCATAAACCCTACTGATTCATTAAAGCATTTCTATAATTCCTTGAATTAAAAGTCATAGTGATATTAGCATACAACCCATCCAGATTGCATTTAGCCAAGTTAAACCTTATTTAAAATGAATTCAAAGTAGACAAACCCATAAAAAGGAGATAGAAATTGATGACACAAATATAATGTAAATACCCCTTTGTATTATCCTTTCAGATGACTAATACAATGACCAATAGAAACCAATTGAAATCCTAGAATAGATTGCTTTTTCTATCATTTCAATATGTTATCAAAGAGTACAATTGGAAGTAAACTCAAAATACCTGCATACTATTGGACTGACTGAATGTACTTTTCTTGAAAGAAAACAAAAATTCTACAAGTTTTAGACCATCACATTGCCTTGAAAACTCATTTATATAGGCATGAGTTGCAACAAGCAAAGGACAGATGTGATTGACAGGTGTCCTTCAAAAAGTTTTACATACACCTATCACAACAAGACAAAATTGCAAATAATAGAAAGACTGGTACATCAAACATTCCTTTGTGGGTCTGCTTTTGTTATTCCCTTTGGAAAGAAAAAAATATTATGATCAGATTCCTTTAGTGTTCTAGTTCCTCAAGATAGGTGGCCATCAAATGTGATAGTGATGAGTCATCTCCTGCTACCTGAGGATCCTCTTTGTCTTTATCATCAATGGCAGAGGTGGCTTCTACTTTTGTACCCTCTTCTTTATCATCATCCTCCACCTCATCATCTCCTTCTATCTATTCTATAGACATAAACTCTTCCTTCCACTTATTGTAGGTAGTGTCCTTCGACCAATCAAAATTTAGAATTTCTCTTTGTATAGTTACTAAAGAATTTGCATTTGTCTATATCAACAAAATATTTTCTGATGATATTATAGAATAATTGTACTTTTACCAACTCCTCATTTTTCATTTCCCATAACAAATGGCCCATTTCATTTATAACCTTATTTATTCTTTCACAAAAGACTTCATCTAGCTCCCTCTTCAATTCTTCCTTTTCCTTTATTTTATCAATTATTTTTAGAGCACAAGGGAATAAATCAATTTTTTCTGCAAAATACTTGGAAAAACAAATAGTTGATCTTCTATAGAAAGAATCTTGCTTATCATCAAAACCTTGCAACTTATTTAGTAAATCAAAAATTTCCTCTATCTAATGATATGTTAGTTGAAGAACAGATATACACATAGCAGTGATATTTGGATTTCTCTCTATCCACTTTTGTACAATGGGTCTGAATATAGCTTCATTTTACTTCAATTCATCCCTGAGAGCTAAAATACTTGCTAATTGATCAAAAAATGTGGGCCATTCTATCCCGTCTCTTAAATACATGATACCTTGCGTCAATTTTTCTTCATATTGATTATTAAGTTCTACATGCATTGCATATAACTTATTTTTCTCCTCTTCAAAATCCTCTACAGTATAGAACTGAGACCTTTTGGGAGTATTAGGTATCTCAATAATTGGTGTTGATTTAAAAGGCTCAACAGGTGGCCATGGGGGGTATGCAATCCTAGGTTTACTAGTCTCTCCTAATTTTCTTTTCCCAAGAATCTTCTCCATTTGAGTTACTTTATTTTCTAATGATTGAAATTGCATGCTCCTCTCCTCATATGCTTTTAAAACTTCTTCAAACCTAGCATTGAGTTGGGCAAATTTATCTTCCTCTTGGCCAGACACCATGCTACCAAATTTTAGCATCTTTGATGCCATCCCAATTATTTGTTTACTACCTACCTCACCGGCCTTGAACACTGTTAATGCACCAACATGCTTTGCAGTGGAAATTTCATGCATTTTGGTATTGTCCCTTTTTTCCATGGACCATATAACAAGGGCTTGGTGGTCATCACTAAATTTGACTCCTCTTTGAGCCTGTAGAATTTCTTCAGCAGTCCTTAGTTGAACATCCCTCTATTTCCTTACTGAATCATAAACAATGGCATTTGCTATATCCCATTCTAGCAGAAGGTGGACTCCTAATTGTCTAACTATCTGCCTCCTAGCTTTAGGGGTAAAATGGAGCAAAATCATTCAAAAATTTAGATTTCTCCTCTTCCTTAACATTTGAATCAGGTTTTTTTGGTTTCTCAGCCTTGATCCTCTCACAAGCTTTCTCAAAATTTCCCATGTTTAATCTCCACAAAAATTGAGAAAAAGCCCTAGAATTTACAAAATTCTCATCATTAATAAACCTTTCAGAAGCTTGGGCAACTATCGGATCAATTTCCTTACCTTGGTAATCATCAATGGTTAAGTCCAAGGAAGGTGTAGGAGGTTCGTATGGCTCTCCAATCTCCAATTCTATAGGAGTAACAATTACATCCCCTTCTCCACCCATTTGTTTAAGCTACTCCCTTAAAGATGCTTCATCATCTATCCAGATTGGGCACTAGCTTGGGGAGTATTGTTCTACCTAAGAAGAAGATCCCTATTCTAATTTCTACCTTTTGGAGAGTTGGCTGCAGATGGACTTCCTGGTCCCTACCTCTGATGAAGGGGTGCCTATTGCACACTTTGAACCATTACATAACTTGCCCTTCTCTATTATCCTTCTTTGTACCTCTACAACCTTGTTTGGATATGTCTCTATTGTTTAGTGTGGAGCCTGATCAGTCCCCAAGTGGGAGATTGTTAGATTGTGGTGACTGATCAGGAAAGTACTGTACATACTTCATAAATACCGAATTTTTTTTTTTTTTGGAAGTAGCCAACATGGTAGCCGACATATTATGGCCGACATATGGCCGACATGTTATAACCCTAAAGCGGTTTAATACTTGTATAAAAAGGGCTTAGGGTTGGGTATTTTTTATGTGTGCTGATACGAAATTGGTTCTTATGGCGGTATTGAGCTGTAAGGGATTACAGATTGTAATCAGGTTGTAATCACTGGATTGTAATAAGATCGGACTTGCTGTTTGGTGGACGTAGCCCAGGGATTGGGTGAACCACATTAAATCTTGGTGCCTTGTGTTCATTTCTGTGTGTTCTATTATTTTTGTTATTGGTTATATTTGCATGTAGTTTTTTATTTCTGTTCGTGGTTTATCCTAACAGTCTCAATAGACATGGCTTTCTTCTCATTCATGGTTTGGATTATTATAGAAAAATTATTCATTAATGCTTGCATTTTAGCTCCCCAGTATTTCTTATCTTTCAATGGGTCATACAAGGGGTCAAAAGCATTAATGAATTCTAAAGTCTTACTGAATACTATCCATTTTTCTTTCCTTAATTCTTGTTCTTGCAAAGTGAAAACATTTCTGATTATATCCTATGGATAATAAACTTGTTGTACCATGCGAGAAGCTTTCACCCTCTCTCTTAAGAGGTGATAGAATCCTTCAGGATCAATAAATTTGGCATGAGATTCTGCCATGTTATATCTATCTAAAAACAAATTCGGGTGCTTTAACCCTTTCCCGATAAAAAAAAAATTATGCACTATAGTAACAATTGGAAAGAAGGTACCCTTCTTAGACAATTCCCTCTCATCTATGGTGCCTATCTTCCATAGGATCTCATCTATCCCTATCTTCAAGGGCACATGGAAAGGTAGAACATGAGGCTTTCCCAAAAAGCCATATACCTTATTACTGTTGAGACATTGTAAGGGATTATATCTAATAGCCCTTTTGAATGGTCCTTGGGTCTGACCAATTCTAGCAATGCCTGTGGAATTCTTGAGTTGTCCCCTTTCAAAAGAAACCTAAGATTTGATGCAAAGTATCTATCAAATCTCACATAATTGGCATCTATAGCTTCTAAAGTCATATCTACACTCCACAATTGCATTGGATTCCTCTCTCCATCCCTAATTGTTTCCAGCTCCATAGCCTTGGAGAAAAAGGTGAATCCCTTGTACAAGCATACATGCATAAGCAATGAATACCAACAGAATGGTTTGTCCACTTTTCCCCATGCTATCCCTTCTAGACCATTGTGAATTTCTTTCGCAAGAAAAGTAGCAAAGTCCAGAATAGTGCTCATCCCAAATTGAAGAGTTTCAGCCATGATAAGGACAATAGAGCCTGGGATTTGATTAGCTTCATTCATCTCAAAAATCTTGCAAAGAGAAAAATATAATGCTTGAGCTCTAAGGTTGAAATGCCTTTTTAGCAATGGCTCTAGGGTACTGGCTATAATCATAGGCAAAGTGCTAATTTTAGCAGCATGCTCTTGCAGTGGTCCTATTCTTAGGTAAATCCTTTGTGCATCATAGCTTGCTTGAAGATCATCCATGTCAATAGTTTCATGTATAACATGGTTAGGATTAAGGTTGAAAACCTCACTAATTAATTTAGGGCAAACCCTAAAAAGATTCACTCTAGCATGGTTCTTTACCCACCCTGTAATTAGATCATACTTCTTGGCCAAATCTATCAACAAATCACTATCAAAGAAGATTTTGGAGACTATTAATTTACCAATGTCAAACTCCCATACATTTCTCATAGGAGTGTCTAGTTTTCTCTTTGAAAACCATTTCTTAAACAACTCCAGACCCCCCATCGAAACCTGGGCATCTCTTACGCAATTTTCTTTGTCATAGAAACCTTTTGCTATAGCTATACTCAAGTGTTTTAGAATGAGTTCCCTCCCCTTAGTTATTTCATGTACTAATAAGGGGAATTGTTCAAGAAAATCATCGTGCATAGAACGTTTCATATAATATGTTTGTCTAGTGAACTTTTTTCAGGGAGGCATTTTGAAGAAAATCCTAGAAATTTTACAATAGAAAATACTTGAATTTTTAAAAAGTCACAGAGTACTTACTTGCTATAATTTTTACTTCTAAACTGTGTGATTTCCTTTGTAATTTTACTAGATCGCTAAATAGAATTTTCGTGCCCTAGCTCTAAAATTTTTGTATGCCCTGATGTTCTTTCTGTGCTTTGGTGATTCATTAATGGTGAGATCATGAGTTCTTTTCATACATTGAAATCACACAAATGAAATCTGAACCATATTAATTCTTAGTAACCATTACTTCCAAATTGCCACCAAATTTGAATCCTATCCGTAGATTTTCATCAGATCGAATGGCTTTGATTTAAAAGGAAACCAACTTTATGGCTTTAAAAACAAGGTTACGTGTCACAATACCACTTGCCCACATTTCTTAAATTTCTTTCACCTTAGAATTGTAGGGGAGCGCCACTCGTTGATCAAGATAAGATCAATGATAATATCAATTCATATTTAAACAAAGTCTTGTCAGCTCTACTGACCAATAGGAAGCCTTCATATGAGTTTGCACCTTCTGAAAACATTCCACGCCAGCGGGTCCCATATCTTCTTTTGAGCGAGCAGGTGCTTGACATCATCTTTTCCACATGTCAAGCTGGTACATTCCCACTTTTCTTATTTGATAAGCATCTTCAAATTGTGGGCTTGTGCTAGTTATCGATCTTCGAAAGATCAATGATGGTAATATTGGAAATTTTTAGACCTTACAAGATGAGAAAAGTGACGTTACCATGGACACGTGTCTACATGGTGCATTCCCACTTTGTTTAAACTTCACTCAAGTTCTTTATGTAGGAAAGCGTCCTTTGTTGATCAAGACAGGATCAACAATGTGAAAATTTTTTGTACTTTATGGTCAATCATCCATTTGGACCAATGAAATGACCCTGCTCAACCCCCGTGCTTTGACCCACTTGACTACTGCATTAATTTCTAAGGTTTTTATGCCCATAGCATAAGTACTTCCAAGTAAGCACAAGTGGCAGACCACGTGGCGTAACTCATCATTCTTTCATAATTTGGCCCCATTGTGACACACGTCACAAAGGCGCATACACACATTCCTTATTTGACTAGTAGCTTCATAATGTGATATTGCACTAACCCTCAATCTTTGAAAGATCTACAACTGATGAGGCTTCACATCCATCTAGCAAACAAACTTCTTCAGTGGCACATCTGGCAGTACATGTTAGTGATCACTTTACAGTGTGGTACAACGTAGCATACAGTTAAAATTTCTCAACCCCACCTTGCCACACGTCCAAAAAATTCTTTCCCGCATTATTTATCTCTTGTGCAACTTTAAAATGTGGGCATGTGCTGGCCTTTGACCTTTGATAGATCAATAGTTAAAGAATCAGGTGTTTTAAATACCACATTGGTTGTAGTGACAAATAAAGTATCGCCATCCATTCCAACTCATCTGACACTGGCCACAGAAGACATCTCATCATCATCCTTAAGAACAGCAGGCCCATCTTGTTAGACTATGCCATTTGTTCCATTGACGCTTCCCCATATTATTTATTTCATGAGCATCTCCTTCTTGTTGGAAAGTGCTAGCCCTTGATTCAAATGAAGTCAATGGTTGATGCTTCTTGGTGATAAAGACATATCTCTATTAGTAACTCAACCAATGACATCACAAGAAATCTAGAAAGTGCACTAAAAGTATTAACGATCCTGCAAAAGTTTCTGACAGCTTATGACTCCTTTTGTGGTTCACTGGAATTTTTTAAAAAAGGAAAGGGCTACATGTCACCAAGTCGCATGCCTACATTATTTTAAAACCTTGCACCTCAAAATTATGGGAATGCAATACCCATTGATCTGAACAAGATCAATGATTATAAAAACTTTGTATTATTAGAGGCATTTCTTAATAGAATGATTAAGCAATTTGCAAGCCAAGCATGCCCACGTAAGGTTTAAACAAAATTATAATGAATTCATGCTTGTGCAAGCCCTTCCTTGGGGTAAAAGTAATATACCATTACAAAAAATTTTCTAAAAATATTTTGGGGGTTTCTTAAAACTAGGGCAATCTAAGGGTTTGAAAAACATAAGGAACAAAACCCTAATTTGCAAGATTTTAAGACTCAAAATATTTTTCACTAAAATTTTCCATAATTTCTATGTTGTGAAAAATCAGACCAATAGATGGAGTGGAAGGAATCTCTTCATGAAGTGGAGGATCTACAGATGCTAACTTTTGAGATGGAGAAGAATCGGTAATGTCTTTGGTACATGGAATGTCTTGATCATGATTAGGAAGGGGATCATGAGATGGACTAAGAGGAATAAATGGATCTTGAGGGATAAGGAAATGACGGCATGAAGAAATTCTTAGATCTAGAGGAGAAGAGGAATCTATAATGATATGCTTTGGAGAAAGGTCTTGAGATGGAAATGGGGGTATGACTTTGGGTGATTGGACCACTTTAGTTTGAATTTTACACATAGCCAAGGTTTCTAGGGAGAAAAACCTAGTATGAGGTGGTGATGATGTTTTTGGAGGATTAGGATTGTGTGAAGGTGAAGGTATGGGTAGGGGATTGGGATAATATTTTTTGGCATTAAGGTCAAAGTATGGGGAATCACATGGAGGATTGGGGTTGGATGGGACATTAGGACTATGGTCTTAAAAACAAGGAAGAAGAGGACATATCTCATGGAAGGTGGACTTTTAAAAAAAAATTGCTAAGCTCAAGATAGAAGTCTTGAGTTCCTCAATTTTTTTGGCAATGACAATTCTATTTGAGGAATTGTGTGGGCTATGAATAGAATCGTATGTGGATGAAGGATAATGAGGTAGATTTACCTTGTCAAAGGTAGAAGAGTAATGAACATGAGATGGATTAGAAGTGGATATGAAGTAATGAGGATTGATTTGATACAAAGGTTGAAATGGAGGTATAACTCCATATTGCCTTTGAAGATCGTCAACCATTTGATTAGACCAATTCTTATCCATAGATGTTAGACAAAGAGTGATGAAAGATTCGATGATGGATGGAATATGAACTTGGAAGTAGGAGCAATGTTGGACTTTTTGTTGAATTGATTTGAATTGGATTTGACTTGATATTGATTGGACTTGATTTGATTTGATTAGATTGGATTCGATTTGATTTGATATTTATTGGATTTGATATGACTTGATTTAATACTAATATTGATTGGATGAAGCTTTGATTTGATTTGATAAAAAACCTTATGATATTGAAAACAAGTGAATGTGAGATTTGAATTAAAGTCCAATGTTTATGACAATGCTCCTATGTCTAAAGTAGAAGATTTGATGAAAGGTTGAATTAGAAGGAGACTTGAATGAATGAAATTAGAAAGATTGATTATGGATGAAGATGTAAATGGATTGAATTAAGAATTGATTAGAAATGAATGAATTTGACAAGGAATTGGATTGAGAATCATGAGTATGAAGCATTGGATGAGGGAATTGAAGTGTGATGTGGAGTATGAACCATGACTAGGATGGAGATTAGGAATTAGATGGAATGATTAGGAAGACAAGGAAATGATTTAGACAAATAGAGATGATTAAGACTTCAAGGAATGGTTTGAATGATTAAGAGATGCATGAGGGTGATGAATTTGATGGAAAGAAGAAGTGATGTGGAATTTATGTGGACAACTTGAATAAGAGGACTGAAACCAAGACTTGTTTTTTTTTTTGTTTTTTGTTTGTTTTTTTTTTTTTTTGATTTTTTAACTTTTACGATATTTTTTGGATTTTTATGTTGTATAATGTTTTGGCTTTTTCAAATTTGAGATGAAAAATCAAAGAATGAAATATATACAAGACAAGTGTAGCCAGTGTGTCCCCTTCAACTGGGGAGGGTTTTAAACACTCAAGAACATCAAAACACCAAAAAATCCTATAAGTTTTCAACTAGGATATACAAGGATAAACTAGAGGATGTCCTCGATATACAAAAGGTACATGAGGCCCAAATCTATAGATGAAAGAAAATAATGCCACATAGCCTAGGGGATATGTTAACCAAAATCTCCTCCTTCACTTCCCAAAGGTATAAAGTTCTTTGGGGCTTAGCCAAGAGTGACAAGATTTTACTTCCAAGAGAGATGTCTTTCAATTCACCTCTCGATTCTTATACTCTCCCAGAACACTAGAGTTGAGGTCATCCCAAGGGGTGATGAAATCCCCAAGTAGGCCTCCTATAAAAAAAAAGACCACTTATTTTTTGTGCACTCAAGATCACCCTAAGGCGCGAGAGGAGTGAATACGTAAGTGGTCTTGGGATTAAAAGACACTTGTTCTTTGCCAATTGATGCTTTAAGTTTTGTAATCTACTTTGAAGACACACATGTTTATAGCATACAATTTTCTTTCCAACTTAACAACATCATCAACATAAAATTTGAGAGTTCACCAACATAAGTAAATCAATCATTGTCAACGTAAGAAAATCCGATAAGGAAAGAATCAATTCTTTTATGCATTCAAGATTGAGTGAGTGTTTATTTTAAGCACCAAATTGAAATATGCATTGCAATGTCTATTGATCCTTAGACATTAAATATTGTGCTATCATCCATTCCACTAAAATGTTCAATTTCCGTATGGCATTCAAGATTGTCTTGAAACATGCATTCCAAATCAAAGGTGTTGTTCAATTAACTGTGCATTCAAGATTGAGTTCAATTGTTTTAGCTTTAACCATGCATTCAAAGACAAGTGTTTAAGCATGAAAGTTCATTCAAAAACAAATTTAAAGCAAAATCTACAAGAAATATAGTTAGTGATTTCTAGAATTCTCCAACCTTCAATGAAAAAGTGAGAAAATATCCCTACAAAACCACAAGTTAGAGTATCAAAAATGTATGACAAACATGAAATAACCTTGCAATGAAAATGTTAACACAAAGTTCAGCCTTTGATAGGAAAAAAATATATTTAAATAGCATCAAAATCTAATGAAACCAACACCATCATGATGGGCATGAAATCAGCTTTCTGGCGATATTTCATTTTTTGAAAACGAAGTCTGGATGCTCAAGTTATGAGCAAAAAATTGAACGTTGCTCCTTATGGTCTAGAAGAGCATGTGGAATGCTTATGCAATGATGATATTAGTAATTAGTAGGCTTAAAATTGATGGCTAGATGAATGTTAGGGAATTTTTATTTTTTATTTTTGAAAAAAAAGAAAGAAAAATACCTGGGTTTTGAGGGCGATTTGGAGGGCCAAAATGTATTGCATAAAAATGTAACAATGAAATAAACAATAAACAACTAAAGCCTATTCTTACATATTCATGCAAGCATAAAAGATGAAAGACATGTGAATAATGATGACATGAAATCAAAAGAGCTTAAACCATTCAAAATAGCACTAATGCAAACCTCATAAAACCACCAAGTGGTTGATGATTTCATTATTGTGGGATGTGGTTGCTCACAAATCTTGCAGCATAACAATGGGCTAGATAGTGCTTATGGAGATGAGAAGAGGGTTCTCCTTTTATAGGAAATAAGATGAAATAAACAATTGAGATTTAATGCAAGATGAAGGGCTAGGATCTCTCAGGATCGATGAAGTGTCCATGAGGTAGAGGCCAAGTGGATTCCATGTGGATTAGGGTTTTGAATATTCAAAGGGGGAAAGATGCTCACACGTGTGAGAAACCTTTGATGTGATGGTTCAATGACAAGTGTAAGAGGGATGAAGGCTCAAGGTTTCTCACACATGTGTGAGACACCTTTGGTTCACATGCGAAGGGGGACAAATGTGTAAGAGTGTAAGAGTCACATGTCACATGTGACTAGGGTTTGCTAATCCTTTGATTAGGATTGCACAAATGATTAAGGATATGATTAGATGGGAAACTAGGATTAATTAGTGGGTAAGTGGATTGACCTAGGTTAGAAGGATGGATTAGGTTAGGAAAAGTGAGGTTAGGTAAAGGTTAAAGTTAGGAGCCACGTGTTTAATATTTAATTCCAAGTGGGATTAAAAGAGGTTAATTAAACAAACGAAGTAATTTACTTAATTAAAGTGAATGGGTTATGATGTAAGTGGGATGAGGAGAAATAGGCTAGGATTAAATAAACCTAAATTTATTTAAACCAAAGAAAGGTGAATGTAATTAAATAAATTTAAATTTATTTAATTAAAGATAGGATAAGACTACAATTAAATAGGAAAAGTGGTATTTGGACAATTTTAGGTGTCTACACTTTCATCAACCAAAACCAAATAATCCCAAACCAATTTTATATTAATCCTTCATGATTCTATTTCCAAATATGTAATCCATTCATTATTCCAATCCATAAATCATTGCATGTATGCAAATTTATGCCCACAACTCCATTGAAAATATTAAAACACCAATTTCTATAAAAGATTCATAACTTCCACAAATCTATATAAAAATGACCTAAACCAAAAGGAAAAGAAATATTATTTTTATATATTTCCAATTAATCTATTTAGAGGTCATAACGTATTAATATGTGTTTGTACCAAGCACTGCAATATGACTATTTTTAGGGAATCTTAAATTTGCAAACATACACTTTCACTAAAATATGCATAAATTCCTCAAAACTGAATGAATTAATCCAAACCAAAAGGAGAACAAAGAGAAGTCATCCTAATATTTAAATATATAATAGTGAACACCAATCAAAATAGCTAGGAATGAATGCATAAACTAATACCAAAATCTTCTCTTTCTTCCCATTCTGATTTGAAATTACCAATACATGGTATTTATACTATTTTAGACATTTGGAAGCCATCAAAATACCCCTATGAACTTTCACCTTCTCTCTTGCATCATTTTTTTTACATTGTCACATTTTATGACAATATTTACTTACATATTTGATAACTTTTTACAATTTTGTCTTTCAACCTTACATTATTATTCAAATTGACTCAAACTAATTTAATACATCATAAATGACTAAAATAAAATAAAATTTATCATATTATTAACTTTTTCCTCCTAGTATTCTTGTCTCCATAGGTGTTCCTACACCATAGTTTAGAGTTAAAAAATTTTCCATGTCCCATGGAAATACTTTGGTGAGAATCTGTAAAAAAAATTGTTGCCTTTTTGTCTTCATCACTAGATCAATCCCTTTGCTGCTTCCTCTTTATCCTTTTAACTATGAATCCTATCTATGGATTTTATGTTTTCTACCTCCAAGGTGCATCTCTCATTTGAAGTTCACTCCTCCATCCTACTACAAGCACCAACTATTGTCCCTCACCTAGGAATCCTCTCTTGCCTCTCTTTCTAGTCTCTTGGCGACACACAATGGACCATCTCCTCTAGCCTTGAACCATCTCCTATGGCCCTTTTTGTAGACCTTCATGTCCACCTATCTATAGTGAGTGAACCTACACCTACAACCAAGTAACTTCACAGCAAGAATCAAAATGCCCAACACTTCCTAGTGTAGATTGTCTTCTATCTACACGCTCATAATATTCTAAGCTTTGATACCAATTAGATGAAATAAGAATATTAAAACCTACTAATAAATATAATACATTCTTATCCCTTCAAAATACATTCAATAAATTTATGATTTAGTGGCATCTCATGAAGTAACACACAATATGCTTCAACAAGTTTATCAATATATCTCCATTCACACAACCTGATTTCTATATTAGATTATTTTATTCATAAATTTTCTTCTCAATATCTTCCTAAAAAATCCTTTGGACTCATTTAAAAAAAATAATATTTTAAAAACATATCCAAATTTGAGCCCAATATAACTATTCCTTTACATGTTATGGTCTCTGTACCAAGACCCATTTTTACTGTCATAAACTAGAAAGGATACATGTAACTCTACATTACAAATGCAATATATTTCATAAACTAGAATCAAATAATCCCAAACCAATTTAATATTAATCCTTAATTATTATTTTTTCTAAATATGTAGTCCATTCATTCTTCTGATCCATAAATCATTGCATGCATGCAATTTATGCCCATAACTCCATTGAAGATATTAAAACATCAGTTTCTACTAAAAGATTCATAACTTCCACAAATCCTTATAAAAATGACCTAAACCAAAAGGAATAGACATATTATTTGATATATTTCTAATGAATCTATTTAGAGGTCATAACTCATTAATATGTGTTTGTACCAAGCGCTGCAATATGATTGTTGTTAGAGATCTTAAATATGCAAACATACACTTTCACTAAAATATGCATAACTTCCTCAAAACTGAATGAAATTAATCCAAACCAAAAGGATGAAAAAGATAAGTCATCCTCATATCCAAATGTATAACTTATATATGGTGTCCAGGTTGTACATATCTTTGCAAGGCCTAGAAATGACATAAAAATAGTGAACACCAATCAAAATAGCTAGGAATAAATGCACAAACTAATACCAAAATATTCTTTGTCTTCTCATTCTGATTTGAAATTAGAAATACATGGTATTTATACTATTTTAGACATTTGGAAACCATCCAAATACCCCTATGACCTTTCACCTTCTCTCTTGCATCATATTTTTTATATTGTCACATTTTATAACAATATTTACTTACATATTTGACAACATTTTACAATTTTGTCTTTCAACCTCACATTATTATTCAAATTGACTCAAATTAATTTAATACATTATGAATGACCAAATATATATATATATATATATCATATTATTAACTTTGGCCTCTTGATATTCTTGTCTTCATAGGTGATCCTGCACCACTTCTCCTTCCTTCTTCAACTTCAACAGTAATTCACATCATTCAAAAACTTCATCAATGAAAAAATTAGTCTTGTTCATCACCTTAAATAATAGTCTTTTAGCTTCTAGAATCCTCTAGATTTTTCCTCTTAATCATGATCATAGATCTCATATTCAATGAAATTTGACACTTGGAAAATATAACTGTATTGAACTTTGTGCTCATCCTTATCTTGTTTAAGTCTTCTTCATTAGATCTTCATTATATTTTTATAGTCATTGTTCTTGTAAAAAAATTTGATTTTATGCTTTGAACTTCTAAAATATTCTTTATTTTCATCATAAGTCATTCTCATATTTAATCTTTCTTAACATGTTCTTCCAACTCATACTTAATGAATATTACATCTTTATTTGGGTAATACATCACTCGGTTAACACTAGAATTACTTGGTCAACACTAAATTTTAACTCTCATTTTCCATTTTCCTAGTGACAACTATAGTCACTTGGTGAATACAATATTCTTTCATTTAACTTAAAATTTTAGTCAGTGCAACTAGGATAGCTTGTTGAATATATGAACTCCATCATAACATTACAATATTGTTAAACAATCAAATCAACTCTATACTCTCACAGTCCAACTCTTTCAAGATCCCATTGAATACCATACTTATTAGCACTCTAACTTCAACATACTTTCTTCAAATTCTCCTCATCAATCAAATGATATGGCATTCTATTGAATTATTGTACTATTTAACCAATAAAGGCTTGGCATCAATGAAAACATAACAAATGATATAAATCCTTCACATATATTAGTAATATATTAGTTGGGGTTAATAGTATAAAAATTTGTGTAAGATCATCAAAATATTTGAGGGGATGTGTGATCTTTGTGAACCATTCTATATGGAGGAGTCTCATGAGATAATTTTCATCATGCATGAAATTTGTACTTAAAGAATATAATTTTCTTATGTGGTCATTTGAATCCCCATTTCCATCATATTTTTTATATTTAGGAATCTCAACATCACAAGGGAAAGACATCATAATGACTTGTCAAAAGGACATTCACATATAGATTCTATGGAGAATGAAAACTTGGGATTTTCCTTTTATTGTGCCATGAATGAAAATTTGTTTTGTAGGTCTTGGAGTTGTTTCTTCAAAATATTTGTTTCAATAGGTTCTTTCTTTTTAACTAATATTTGGACATCAAATTCATGTGGTAGTTTCCATCCTCTAGAAGCCAAGAGCATAAAGTATTGATCTTTTCTTTGTTCCAAATATTTGAGCATAAGTTCTTGAAAGTAGTCATCTTGCTGAAATTTCATGAGGTCTTTTCTAGTAACATCATTTTATACCTCTCTTCAATATTGGGACCTATGTGATGGATGTCCATGATGTGAAGATATAGGTGGAGACACATAACAATTTTAGATGAGATCTTGGAGTCCTAGGAGGAGTGTTGTTTCCAAAGTTTGCAAAGGGGTTTCTATGGTTATCTCTAAAGGAATTAGCATGAGCATTATGGTTTCCAAAGACATTAGCATTAGCATTATTACCTCCAAAGAAATTAGCATTAACATTATCCCTAAAGTTATTAACATTGTTTTCCCCAAAGACATTAGCATTAATCCTAGTGTTTGTGAGTCTTACTTGTTCATCTAAGTAAACCTTCTTTCCTCTTTCTATTAGTTCCAATTTATCAGCAAAGAGATTGTCCAAGCATCATATCTCTCTTCCCTATTCATGGTAAAAGACAAAACATTTTCATTCCTAAGAGTTTCAAGTGGAGTGTCCAAGGAACTACCAAAGTGGCAAAGAGGATCATACCAAGTGGTAGATTTGTCTTCCTCTACTTTGTAAAAGGTAGGATTAGTCTCAAAGTGTTTATTACATGGACACTTGGTTGGAGGAAGTAATTATTCAAAGCTAAAGAAAGGATAAGTTCCTTGACCAACTTGAAATCTAGTTGTAACTGACATGTAAGAGAGATTATTTAGCTAATAGGACAACACAAGACACTTGAATTAAAAAATTAGAAGAGTAAGGTGTTCACTTGTTAAAGAGAGATAATGATGAAGTTATCAAAGTGACTTGTCAAGAAAAGTGCCCAATTAATTTATGACACTAGAAAATAAAGTTAAGAGATAGGCGAGTAGACAAGTAGATGAGAAAATGAGTAAGTGAGATGACAAGTGAACAACCTCCCAAATATAGTATGAAACAAAGGAGACAAGGTGATATTTTTCAGCCTAAATAGTACCAAGCATGCACATTTTAGATTAAAGAAGGAGTTTGATCATGTTTGGACCCACCCTAATCAACCAAGAACAAAGTGAAAGTCAAACCAACTAAGTACAAAGACCAAATGATACAATTTAGAGAACGAGATGACATATGACATATAAAGTCTTGCATGATACTTTCCACAAGGAAATGCAACATTTTTGGACAATACAACACTTTGTGGCATAACAAGACAAATGTTCATAGAGTAGCAGTATGACAAAGTTTGTAAGATAATACAATAATTTTTAGAGACCATAAGTTTTGTATGATATTTCTCATAGAAGCAGTACAACAATTTACCAATAAAGACAATTTTTGAAGTTTATGTTCTCAAAGGACCTAAGTTTGACCAATTTTTCTGACCAAATATTGTAGAGTGACTATGATAACACTATTTAGTTTTAGTTTTGTTGGTAAAAATAATAAGAAATGGTGATAAAAACACATGTTTTCAAGAAATTGGACAAGAGACAAAGATAATTTTCCAATACAAACACTTGTGAATTTTTGAAAAGAAAACCCCAAAGACTACCAAATTGTATAGGTTCAATAGATTTCCATGGGTCTTACACATTTTAAAATACATTGAAGCAATATCTACCGACTCAAAGCTCAATACCTTAATCTACACTTGATGCTCCCTCACCTCACACAAAGTGGTTACCCACAATAGAAATTGGCTTTATCGTAGATGGGTTAGTTACATCTAAAATAACACATATGGTGAATGTAAAATCTTATCGTGATCTAGGTAGTCCACTCGGATTAATCCTTGCACCAAGATATTCAATGAAAAAATAGGGTGACCTCTAAATCTTAATGTATCTAGTAATATTTTCTTCATAATACCCCTCTTACACTTGATATGAGATGGAGGATTTACTTATGGTCACAATCTCATGAGTAATCTCACCAAGTGAAGTCAAGTATTGTGTCCCCCAAGGCTTTCACCTTTGTCAAGTGGTTTCTAATTATAGTGGGTTAGATTACTTGGGTTTTACTTGTTCCTACTTTGGGTCATTCCTATTGGTATCTTTCCACCAATAGAAAGCCCTCTTAAGGTATAAATCTTGCTAGGAGAATGAACAAAATGGATCCACACTAAGGAGGTCAAGATTTACAATTCACCAAGAAAGTAAAGAGCACACTCTCCTATTCCCCAATGTTTCCCCCAAACACACCAAGAAAATTAATTAATACCACTAAAGAGTGAAATATGCCATCCACTTTCTTGATCTAATGATGAGTCAAGGTTTCTGATTCACCAAGAAGGTGAAAAGCATATTCTCCTATCAACAAAGGAAATTTACTTATAGGCTTTATGCACTTGTGAAAGGAAATACAACTAGTATATGAAAGCACTTGAAATGAAATGAAGATACACTAAAAATAAAATTGTTTTTGATTGGGAAACCCTGCAAAAAATGTTAGTAGACCTTTTTTGCAATTTTTCCCCCTTTAGCAATGCAAGAAAGAAAGTAGGCTCCTTCAATAAAAAAAAGTTAGGTCATCAAAATAAGCATAAAAATCAAAGTAACCCTACAAAACTATTGTTAGAAACCTATTCAAAAACCACAAAACTAAAAAAGAAAGCTTCAAAGATGAAAAGTGAAATTTGAATGACAAATTAACAAGAAAAATAGTTTGGATGATACTTTTGGCTGGTAATATATCATACAATACTTCCTAGTGAAGATAGATGATACTTCTTCCTAGTATGACACTTTGTACCAAACAATGTGATAGTTTCTAAAAGATAATATGAGATAATACATAATACTAATATGATAAAATAAACTAAAAATTTATTGTATCATAGTATAAAAATTATCATATGATTCTTATGTTTGCAAAATAAAAATGTGAAGCTACAAGTGCAAAAGTGACAAAAACTAGTGAAATAGAGCTAAGCAAAAGAGTCTAGCCCTACAGTGGGTGCCAAAAAATGTGTGCATAAAACATGTCACACTTCTATAGACCCTTATACTTGAGAATACCCATGATGAAGAGTATCTCAAGAGATGGCCTATAGCTTCCTATCTATGTTTATGCAAGAGTTATGAGATTATGCCTCTCAAATGAACCTAGTAATAAACTCTTACAAGGTGCACCATAGAATGGACTATTCAAAGAGTAGAAGCAAGAATGCTAATATCCAAGAATCAAGAAAGTGCAATAAAAATTCAAGGTAAATGAGAGATGCAAGATCTAAGAAAAGAGATGAAAATGCAAGATAAATACAAAAGGAATGAAAGGATTTAAATATCTCCTAGTTAATCTATGTGATTTAAGCTATCACATAAAGGAAATCTAAGCTAGAGAGTATGCCAAAATGCAAGTAAAATGAAGAATAAGCTAAGAATGACCTAATACAAGTAAGAATGCTCCAAATGATTCAAAAGTTCTAAGAAAACCTATAGCATAACAATAGTATAAGAGTGTAAGATTGAGACAATGAGGAGAGAGTCTCCTTTTAAAGAGAAATGGATGGTAGAGATTAAGAGGCAAAGTCAAGAATGGAGAACAAGTCTTAGTTGATCTATGTGCACAAGAATCTCATCTATGAAAGATCAGTAGCAGTGTTTAAGAGGAAAAAGATGTGTGGAAAAGAATAAAGATTCCACCCACCTTGGAAAGTGTGCCCCTCATATGAGACAAAAATGGCTTTTTCTATTATTTTAAAATGGGATTAAGGTTGTTAATGTGCACACTTAGAATAAGTGGTATTTTGGGGACTCTATTTAATTAAAAGGGAGAAAGTTATTTCAATTAAATGAGAGACTTGGGATAAAATGGCAAACCATAGGTTTTAATTGAATAAATAGAAAAGTGATAATTTGATCAAAGATAAGTGATTAATAAATATGCACAAATTGCTAGAAAGGGGTCTCATAGTCTAGATGACCACTTTTGGCTAATTACAAGAAAAAACTCACTTTTGTCCAATTTATGCATTTTACAAAATGACATATAAATTAGATTGTTTAAGATTAAATAATCTAATTAGCTCCCTTAACCCAAATAAATATGGTAATCCCAATTTATTGAGATTTAACTACAAAATATTAGCTGGTAATAGAAATTAAATTTAAATCAAATATAAAATTCCCTTAAAACAATTTAATTGTAACGTTTAAATAAGTTTCATGATCATTGTGGATTCCTAAATGCACATAAAGACTCACATGTCTAATCAAAAATGAATAATGAATGTAGATTTTACTAAATAATTAGAGGGTTTGGTATTTTAATTAATGTCGGTATGTCACCCGTACATGGATGACATTGGCTCAGTATGAACCAACGAATCATTAATTCCATGTTCCATTATCGGGGATATAAATTGTGCATAGTAAACAACCCAATCAAGTGTAGATGCACAATAATATTATCACTAAAGAAATAGTCTGTGAGATCACATAAATAATCATTTAATTAATCTTATTAAAATAATCTCTTTAAAACATTTATTTGCACCATAATAAAATTTTACTACAAGAATGATATAGATATTAGTAGGTCAATTACATCAACTATAATTGAATAAATTCCATCATATATACTTAAAGAAGGTTTAGTATCAAATACAAAATAACTAGATATCATCATAAAGAATCATATCACATCACACACATCATCTTGCAAACATGATCAAATTGCACAATGTGGCATCTAACATCTATCAACTATGATACTAGCAATCAAAGTATTGTGTCAAAAAATTGAAGCATCTCAAATGGACATAAACATGGTTATATAAAGTATCTCCAAATAAAAATTTGACATGGGACATAATGCAAACATGAGAGGCACTACATCCTCCCCCTCTAGATATGGGCTTACTCCTGGAATCCTTCTAAAAGGATAGTAGTACATCTCTCTCAACTATGTGGCATCCTCCCAATTAGCTAAAGTCTCATCATTTAGGTCCCATTAGACCCTTACCTTCTCTATATCCTAACTTATAAGGATTAGCCTCTGATGCCAAAGGATGCAAATGGGCTCCAAAGAGAGTTTCCCATCTTCAACTTGTAAAGCTCCCAATCAAGTACATTTGCCACATTAGAAATATTGTCTCAAAATAGAAACATGAAAAACATCATGGATACATGATAGGATAGGTGGAAACACTAGGGGATAAGAAACAAGATTGATCCTATCTAAAATCTCAAGAGTTTTGATAAAATATGGCACCAACTTAGAGCCTTTTCCATAATGGATGGGGCTCTTTCAGAGATGCACTATCTAAAATACTTGATCATCAATATAAAATTGATGATCTAACCTATGGGAATATGCATACATCTTCTTATTATCACAAGTAGTAATAAAATACTCTCTAATATGAAAAACTTTTTACTCCATATCTTGAAGCATCTCTAGACCCAAAACTACTCAGTCCTCCAACCGATCACAACTCAATGATGTACAAAATAGTTTACCAAACAAGGCCTGAAAAGGTGACATGTCAAGAGAACTATGGTACCCATTTTTATAACAAAAATACACTTAGTAAAAATAGTCCTCCCACTTTACCATCCAATCCATAAAATACATGCAAAGCATGTCCTCCAGAACCTAATTCACTCTCTTAGTATTTCCATCAGTCTCTAGGTGATAAGCCAAACTAAAAATTGAGCTACACACCCAAAACATGTTGGAGAGATGTCCATGGTGCTGAGGTAAAACCTATATCTCTATTTGAAATGAACCTTCAAGGGATCCTATGCAACTGAGCAATATCCACCAAGAAAACATGAGCCACTAAAGTTACTATGTAGGATGCTCTCATGGGTGAAAAGTGTGCTACCTTGGACAAATTGTCTATTGTCACCATAATAGCATCATGATGACATAATGAAATAGGAAACTTATGATGAAATTAATAGATATCATGTCCTACTTCCACTCTCAAAATGGAATATGGATGCAAAAGACCTGCAGGATATTGATGCTTTGCCTTTAATCTCTGGCACTCAAGACATAAAGCAACAAAATCAGAAACATCACTCCTCATCCTTTCCCAAAAGTAAAAATTTATAAGGTTGGCATCCATCTTCTTGATACTAGGATGTTTGGAATACAATGCACAATGTACCTCTAACAAAACTAAGGAACAAAGATCTCCTAGCACTATCGCATAAATGTGTTCTAAGTACCACAATAGTCCATAAAACTCTAAATAATATCCTAAAAATTGTCCCTCAGGGCTATGTATGGACTCAATCTACACCCTAACCTCTTGATACCATGTATCACTAGGTAAATCCTCTAAGATACGATTGCACAAGTCCACTCCTAAAGACAAAATTGATATCTCATGCCTTGTCCTTGTGTGCATAAAATGTGTCACACTTTTATAAACCATTACACTTAAAGAAACCATGGAAGAGGGAGTCTCAAGAGGCATCCTATAGCTTCCTATCTATAATGTGCATGATCTATGAGATGGTGGTTCTCAAATGAACCTAGCTAAAGCAACCCTTGCAAGGTGCACCATAGAATGGGAGATTCAAAGAGTAGAGGCAAGAGTGCCAATATCTAAGAATCAATATGAGTGCAATGAAAATGAAATCTACTCTAAATTAAATGAAAGAGATAACATAGAGAGTTAAAATATCCTCCTAGTTAAGCTATGTGAGATAACCTATTCATAGAAGAAACTAAACTAAAAAAGTATGCCATAATGCAAGTAGAATTAAGACTAACTAAGAATGCAAGAATGCTCTAGGTTCTCAAAAATCACCAAGAAAACCTCTAGCATAATAATAACATAAGAGACTAATATCATCTAATATTATAGAGTGAGGAGAGAGCCTCATTTTAAAAATAATTTGATGATAAAGATTAAGAGGAAAAATCAAGGGTGGAGAATGAGTCTCATGTTGACTTTTTGGACAAGAATCTCACCTAAGAAAGACCAATAGTGGATCTTAAGAGGCAAAAGAAACATGGAGGATAATTAAAGTTATTAAAAAATAGATATTCTTCTCACATATAAAACTATGCATTCAAGTGTAGAAAAAAATGTATTTTCTTTTATTTTTTAAAAATAGGAATAATATTTTTTAATGTGAACACCTAGGAATAAAGAGAATTTGGGGGCTTTATTTAAATAAAAGGGAGAAAAGTATTTTTCTTAAATAGGAACTTAGGAAATGGTGGTAAAACCATGGGCTATAATAAAAAAAATAACAAAGTGATGATTTGATAAAATATAAGCAATAGATAAATTAAGTAAAAATGCTAGAAAGGGGGATCATAGTCTAGATGATTTTTTTTTTTGGGTGATTAAAATAGAAATAGATAGCCATAGGAGAATCAATTTGCAACAACAATAAAAATGATAGAATATTCCTACCTTCTTGGGTTCAAAATTAAAATGAGGTTGAGAAAATATAGAAATGAGATAGATTTAATCAAATTGAGATAAAGCAAGGTCTATGATGACATATAAGTAATTAAGACTAAAGGTTGACCACCAAGCAATAAAGATATGCCCCAATTTAACTATATTGTGTTAGGGTTTGACAGATCTAGAACAATATAAGAATAAATATTATAACTATAAAAAAAAGAAGAAGATAAAATGAACATAGATAACACACAGATTTAAATTGGTTCACCTCAAAACCTAGGCTACATCCACCTACACACCTTCAACCTTTCTATTATCTGGACAAAATGTACACCAACATTAAAATGCATTATGCATCTCAGCCACTTATAACAATGTTTTAGGGAAACCTCTAAAATCAACAACAACATCAACACCCACTACATGATCTATGGCCATAATATCAACAAGAATTAATAGGAAAATCATGGAACATGCAAGGAGCATGAGATTCCATGTTGGCATGCCCCTTCATTTTTTGGGCAGATGTTGTAAACATTTATGTCTATTTGATAAACAAAGGATTTTCAGCCCCTTTGGATGGTGATATTCTAGAGGAAGTATAGACTAGAAAAAAGGTAAACTATTCATTTATAAAAACTTTTGCTTGTGAATATTTTGTCCATAATAAAGAAAATAGAACCAAGCTTGATGTTAAATCTCTAAAATGTACCTTCATTGGATATGGAGTAGATGACTATGGTTATCGATTATGATATTTTGAAAATCTTAAAATAATTAGAAGTAGAGATGTTATATTCAATGAGAAGGTCATGTATAAAGAATTTTTGCAGGAAAAAGATAAGACCTTGTTGAAAAATAAGACTTGGGACTTAGTCCCTTTACCTAAAGGAAAAAGATCCTTTGCTAACAAATGGGTTTATAGGCTAAAAAAGGAAGATGGAGGAAAGAAAAGGTATAAGGCTAGACTTGTGGTAAAGGGTTTTGTACAGAAAAAAGGGTATAGATTTTGATCAAATATTCTCCCCTATTGTAAAAATTACTTAAATTAGAACTGTACTAAGTCATGTGGCTGGAGATAGCTTGCATCTTGAACATCTAGATGTTAAGACAAATTTTCTCCATGGAGATTTGTAGGAAGAAATTTACATGCAGCAACCGTAGGAATATGAGGTCAAAGGTACAGATAATTTGGTGTATAGGCTAAGGAAGAGTTTGTATGGCCTAAAGCAGGCACATTGACAATGGTATTTAAAATTGGATAGTTTCATGGGTGAACAAGATTACCATAGATGTCATTTTGATCACTACACATATTTTAAGAGATTAGATAATGGGAGTTACATTATCTTGTTACTCTATGTTGATGGCATGCTTGTTGTTGGGTCTAATTTGCAACAAATAAATGAACTTAAATAGTAATTAGCAAGGTCATTTTCTATCAAGGATTCAGGTGCTACTAAGAAAATCCTTAGTATGAAGATTATACCGGACAAGAAAAATAGAACCTTGAATATGTCCCAAAGTGAGTATATAAAGAAGGTGGTGAAAAGATTTAATATGCAGGTTGCAAAAATAGTCAATACACCTTTGTGTTAGTTTGTGGTGACTGATCAGGGAAGTACTGTACATACTTCATAAATTCTTTTGGGTTTGAGGCATCACCCCCCCAAAAAAATTTGGGCTACTATTTACCAATGGTCAGGTACTATTCACCAATGGCTAATATTAACCAATTGGCTATTGTCTATATTCACCAATGTATGGCCAACATGCTGTAACTAATTTTAATGCTAAAGTGGGAAAAATACTTGTATAAAAGGGCTTAGAGTTAGGGATTGTTTCATAAAATGTGATGCAAAAATTGGTTCTTGGGGCGGTATTGAGCTGTAAGGTATTATGGATTGTAATTAAGTTGTAATCACTAGATCGTAATAATATTAGACTTGGTATTTGGTGGTCGTAGCTCAGGGATTGGGTGAACCACATTAAATCTTGGTGCCTTATGTTCTCTTTTGTGCAATCTCTTATTTTTTGTTATTATTTATATTTGCATGTAATTGTTATTTCTATCTGTGGTTAAATCCTAACAAGTAGTACTAGAGTGAGGTTGTTTTTTTAGTTATCCTCTATAGGAATGTCTCATGGTTGAATGGGAGTGATGGAAACCAAGGGAAAGATGAGGGTTTCCAAGTTTTATGGGAAAAACTTTTAGTTATGGAAGATGCAAATGGAAGACTATCTTTGTTAGAAGGATTTGTGGAAGCTGTTGGAAGGAAAAACTGAGAATCAAGGATCTATGACAAATGACGGCTAGGATATTTTAGATAGAAAGACACTTGGAAGTATTTGATTATGTCTGGCACCATGAGTGGCATTTAATATTATAAAAGTGAAGACAATGGAAGAGTTAATGGAAACCCTAAAGAAATTGTATGAAAAGCCCTCCGCTTCAAACAAGGTATTTCTCATGAAGCATTTATTTAATATGAAAATGGCAGAAGGTGGATTTGTTGTGGATCATTTAAATGAGTTTAATACTATTACTGGTCAGTTATCTTCTATGGATATTAATTTTGATGAAGAAATTAGGGCTTTCTTGATTTTGCATTCTTTTCTTGAAAGCTGGAATGGCTTGGTAATGGCTATGAGTAATTCTGTTTCTAGGTCTAATACCCTAAAATATGATGATGTGATTGATGTTATTCTAAGTGAGAAAAATTGTAGAAAAACCTTAGGTGGATCTACATTTGGAAGTTCTTTGAATGCACAAAGTAGAGGCAAAATGAATGAAAGAGGAAATAATTATGGAAATCATGGGAAATTAACAGGAAAGTCAAAGGGGAAGAGGTCTCAATCCAGAGGACTAAGAGATTGCTGGTACTATGGTAAAATAGGGCATAAGAAGAAAGATTTTTGGACTCGAAAGAACAATTGAGGATATAATCCAGAAGGAAACAAGGAGACAAATATGGTAAGTAACAAATCTAAAGAGGATGGTTTGCTTCTATCTTTAGAAAGTGTTGATGATTCATGGGTTTTAGATTCTAGTGCTTCATTTCATGCTACACCTCATAGAGGTTAGGCTTGTTTATTTGGGGGATAATGAACCCTGTTAGATTGTTGGAAAGGGGAAAGTTAAGATTAACTTGTAGAATGGGAATCATTGGCTACTACATGAGGCAAGACATGTTCCAAGGTTGAGTAGGAATTTAATTTCAGTAGGGCAACTCAATGATGAGGGTTGTGTAATCACTTTTAATGATAAAAATTGGAAGGTTTCAAAAGGTTCCCTTGTAGTATCAAAAGGTGTAAAAGTAGGCACATTATATCTTTGTACAAGTCATATTGTTCCTTTTGCTTTGATTGTTTTAGAGAAAAATGAATGTTCAGAAACAATTGCTATAGTTGAGTAGGGAGAACAAATAGTTGTTGTAGATTCTAATACAACATTGTGGCACAACAGACTTGGGCACATGAGTGGGAAAGGTATGAAAGTACTCCATTCAATGAAAGTTTTACCAGGTATAAAATGTGTTACTATGGATTTTTGTGAAAGTTGTGTGTATGGAAAACAAAAGCGAGTGAGTTTTGTGAAGACTAGGAGGGAAAATAAAAGGGAGAAATTAGAGCTTGTGCATACAAATGTATGGGGACCGACTTAGGTATCTTCCTTAGTGGATCTCATTATTATGTTACATTTATTGATGATGCAACTAGAAAGGCATGGGTTTAATTCCTTAGATAGAAATATGACGTATTTCAAACTTTTAAGAAATGGAAATGCTTAGTTGAAAATGAGACTGGTAAGAAATTAAAATATCTCAAATATGATAATGATGGTGAGTATTGCATTCATGAATTTGAAGATTATTTCTCCACTAATGATATTCATAGAAATAAAACATTTTCAAGGACTCTACAGCCAAATGGAGCAGCTGAATGCATGAACATGACTATAATGGAGCATGGAAGGAGCATGAGGTTGCATGTTGGGTTTCCCTTAAACATGTGGGTAAAGGCTATTAATACTATCGTGTATTTGATTAATAGAGGTCCCTCTACTCCTTTAGGTTGTGGTATTCTAGAGGAAGCATGGATTGGTAAGAAGGTGAGTTATTCTTTTCTCAAAATATTCAGTTGTGAAGCATTTTCTCATATAGATTCTGAAAATAGAACCAAGTTGGAAGCTAAGTCAAAGAAATATGTATATTTTGGATATGACATTAATGAATTTGGTTATAGGCTTTGGGATTTTGAAAATTATAAAATTTTAAGAAGTAGGGATGTCATATTCAATGAGAAAGTGTTGTATAAAGATCTATTGCAACAACATGAGAAGAAAAAAAATGATTATGTAGTGCTAGATGATACTCCAAAAGATGATGTTCTAGCCATTCCTCATGATGTGAAACAACCACAACAACAAATACCACACACACCACTGAATTTTAGACAATCAACAAGGCTAATTAGACCTCCTAAAAGATTTTCTCCTTATTTGTATTTTATTTTACTTATTGAAGCTATGCAGGTGGATACTAAGATTTAGTGGGAGTCTGAAATGGAAGATGAAATAGACTCTTTGCTAAAAAATAAGACATGGGATTTATGCAAGTTGCCTACAAGTAAAAGGACTTTACAAAATAAATGGGTTTACAAGTTGAAAGAAGAGGATGGAGGTAAGAAAAGATTTAAAACTAGGTTAGTTGTCAAAGGATTTGCATAGAAAAAAGGCATTGATTTTGAAGAGATATTTTCTCTTGTTGTTAAAATGACTTCTATTTGCATTGTTTTAAGTATTGTGGCTACTGAATATTTTCATTTGAAGTAGCTTGATGTTAAAACAACCTTCCTTCGTAGTGATTTGGATGAAGCGATATATATGGCTCAGCCATAGGGATTTGAGATCAAAGGTAAGGAGAATTTAGTGTGTAGATTGAATAAAAGTTTATATGGCTTAAAGCAAGCACATTGGCAATGGTATCTAAAATTTGATAGATTTATGCATGAGCATGGATACAATAGGTGTTGTTCACATCATTGTGTTTACTTTAAGAGGTTGGATGATGATAGCTATATTATTTTATGTTTACATGTTGATGATATGCTTGTAGCGAGGTCTAACATGGATCCTATTAAGGGGTTGAAATGCCAGTTTGCACATACATTTTCTATGAAGGATTTGGTGGTAGCAAAACAAATCCTTGGTATAAGATTTGTAGAGATAGGAAGAACATGAAATTGACACTATCTCAGGATGATTATGTTGAGAAGGTGTTGCAACGTTTCTCTATGGAGAATGCTAAAGTTGTTAGCACACCTTTACTTGGTCATTTGAAGTTGACTAAGGATATGTGTCCCAAGACACAAGAAGAGGAGGATAAGATGTCCAAGGTACCCTATGCTTCAGCTATAGGAATCTTAATGCATGCTATGGTATGTACAAGGCTAGATATTGCACATGCAATGGGAGTCATTAGCAAGTATATGAGTCATCCAAGAATTGAGCATTAGAATGTAGTTAAATGGATTGTTAGATATTTGAGAGGTACATCTAGTAAGTTTTTACACTTTGGGGGCTCTACTATTGATTTACAAGGATATGTTGACTCAGATTTGGCAGGGAATATTGATACTAGGCAGAGTACTATAGGTTATGTATTTACTATTGCTAGGGTAGCTGTGAGTTGGGTTTCTAGGTTACAAAAATGCTTTATCCACTATAGAGGTAGAGTATGTTGCTGCTATAGAGGTAGCTAAGGAGATGATATGGCTTTAGTTCTTCTTGGAAGAATTGAAACACCTTAAGAGGGATAAATTTTTTTTTATAGATAGTTAGAGCATCATTCATCTTGCAAAGAATTTATCTCTGCATTCAAAGACAAAACACATTCAGTTGTGGTACCATTTCATTTGATTAGTTTTGGATGATGGATAGTTAAAGTTGGATAAGATACATACAAATAAAAATCTAGTAGATATGTTTACAAAGGTAGTGACAAGGGAGAAGCAGTGACAAGGGAGATGTTGAATTCCTCTTCAGCTTTGGTTGGTCTTCTAGACTAAACAAGAAAAAAAGAACAATAGAGTCTAGGGTGGTTTGATCTAGTGGGAGCCCCATGTGGTAGTGGTATTTCTACAAGATCAGTCTCCAAATGAGAGATTGTTGTTTAGTGTGGAGTTTGAGTAGTCCCCAAGTGGGAGATTGTTAGTTTGTGGTGACTGATCAGGGAAGTATTGTACATAATTAATAAATTCTTTGGGGCTACTATTTGCCAATGGTCAGCTATTATTTTTCAATGGATAATATTCACCAATTGGCTATTGTTTATATTTGCCAATGTATGGATGACATGTTATAACTAATTTTAACCCTAAAGTAGGAAAAATACTTGTATAAAAGGGCTTAGGGTTAGGGAGTTTTTCATAAGGTGTGATGTGAAAATTGGTTCTTGCAGCAGTATTGAATTGTAAGGGATTACAAATTGTAATTAGGATGTAATCACTAGATCATAATAATATTGGACTTGTTGTTTGGTAGATGTAGCACAAGGATTGGGTGAACCACATTAAATATTGGTGTCTTGTGTTCTCTTCTATGCGATCTATTATTTTCTATTATTGTTTATATTTGCATGTAATTGTTATTTTTGTCTGTGGTTAAATCCTAAAATTTTGGCTAGTCATTTCAAATCGACTAAGGATATGTGCCCAAAGGCATAGGAAAAGGTAGATAAAATGTCTAACATCCTGTATTCATCAGATGTTGGCAATCTGATGTATGCAATAGTATGCACATGACTAGATATCCCTTATGTAGTGGGAGTTGTTAGTAGATATATTACTAATCCAGGTATGGAACAATTGGAATTTTGTCAAATGGATTCTTCAATATTTGAAAGGTAATACTACAAAGGCATTATGTTTCACAAGATCTAGTTCTTCTCTAAGTGGATTTGTTGAATATGATCTGGCAAGAGATATTCATACAAGGAGGAGAACTACAGGGTATGTTTTCACTGTAGGGGGTACTATAGTCAGTTGGATTTTGAGATTGCAGAAGGTTAATGCACTTTCAACCATTGAAGTCAAGTATGTAGCTTGTACAAAAACTAGCAAGGAGATGATTTGGTTACAATGTTTTCTAGAGGAATTGGGTCAAAAGTAGGAATGTCACCCATTGTATAGTGATAGCCAAAGTGTCATTCATCTTGTAAATATTTCTCCTTTTCATTCAAGGACAAAGAAAATACAACTTAAATACCATTTTATAAGGTCTATTTTAGAGGATGACCAATTGCAGCTTGAAAAGATTCACACAAGTGTAAATCCTATAGAAATTTTCATGAAGGTAGTCCCTAAGGAGAAGTTGGTTTCTTTCTTAGCTTATATTGGGCTTCTTGACTAATGATCATGGAGGTAATACACAACAAAGTCTTTTATCTAGTGGGAGTTGCACGTACTATATTTTTATCTGGATGTAATCTCCAAGTGGGTGATTGTTTGGTGTGGATCTTGATTAGTCTTCAAGTGGGAGATTATTGATATTGTGGTGATTGATCATGTAGTGGGTGTTATAAGCAGCTGAGATGCATAATACATTGTAATGTTGGTATACATTTTTGATGGATAATAGAAAGGTTGAAGGCTATGTAGGTGGATGCAGTCCAGGTTTTGGGATGAACCACATTAAATTTTTGTGTTATCTATTTTCAATTGGTATTCTTCTTTTGTTTCTACATATAGCTATTTATTCTTATATTGTTCTGGATCTATGAAACCCTAGCAATTCTTTCTAACACCCCATTTTCCTGTGGGGTTCCTAGAACTATCTTCTACCTTTGAATTCCATTAATAGACCAATCTTCAAAGGTTGTGCTACAATAATCACCTCCATTATTAGATTTGAGACACTTCAACTTCTTTGCTATCTCATTCTCAACCAAAGATTTCCATTTCTTAAATGTTTCAAAAACATCAAATTTTTGTTTCAGGAAATATACCCATGTTTTCCTAGTTAAATCATCTATAAAAATAACATGATAATGAGAGCCACCAAGAGATGATACCTGAGCTAATCCCTATACATCTGAATGCACTAGCTCTAACTTCTCACTCTTCTTTTCCTTCCCAACTCTGAGAAATTTGAGTCTTTTCTATTTGTCATAAACACAATTTTCACAAAACTCTAAATCAATATTTTTTAGTCCTAGCAATAGATTTTTAGAGTAAAATATTTTCATCCCTTTCACACTCATGTGACCAACCCTATGGTGCGACATTTTTAAATTTTTTCTTGCAACATCTATGGTAGCTTTCCTTGCATTAACATTATCAGTAGCAACTAAGGTAGAATAAGTGTTACCAGTACACATATATAATGTGCCTAATTTCACACCTTTATCTATTACCAATGAACCTTTAGTGACCTTCTAGATATTGTCTAAAAACATGACTATGTAGCCTTCACTACCTAGTTGTCCTACATAAATTAAATTTCTTCTTAAATTAGGGACATGCCTTACCTCCTACAGTATCCAGTCATTTCTGTTTGGCAACTTGATCTTTATTTTTCCTTTTCCAACAATAGGACAAGGCTTACCATCACCCAAATATACCTATCCAAAATCACCTTGAGCATAATCTTGAAAATATTTTCTATGGGGTATGACATGGAATGAAGCCCCATAATATATTACCTAGGAATCATTAACATTATCCAAACATAAGATTAAAGCATCTTGTAGAGTATTACTTGCAACAGTAGCTTCCTTATTGTTATCTTGATTTTTTGTCTTCTTGTTTTTTAATTCTCAGACCAACAATCTTTCTTCAAGTGACTAGGCTTTCCATAGTACCAGAAATAGATCCTCCCTCAACCATTTTCATGAAAACTAAAAGGTGACTTTGTTAAATTCATGTAAATGATTCAATATAGATCCTCCCTTGCCCATTTTCATATTAAAGATACACTTCATAATGAATACCTTATTCAAATTTGAGGGTCTCTTGTATAATGTAGCCAATGTCTCCATTAGCTCTATTATCATGTTTGCCTTTGATATGTTGAAAGTTATAGATGGCACAAAGCATGGTCGAATAGATCATAGTGCCTTTTTATCCAAGATCTTCCAATATTCATCTGTGATGATTCTCTATTTCTTGGATTTTACTTCTAATGGCTTCCACAAATCCTTTTGATACAAATAATCTTCCATCTACATTTTCCATAACTAGAAATTTTGGTCATTGAATCTTTCAATCTTGAATCTAGAATCCTCCATTTCTCCCACTCAAATCTGAAAGTCCTATCAATCTATAGTAACAAACCTTGCTCTCATAACAATTGTTAGGGTTTGACAGATCTAGAATAATATTAGAATAGGTGAAATAAAATGGAATGAATGAGAAGAGTGGACAAGAGTAGAAATGATGAATGCCTAAAATAGAATAGAAGATTAAGCCTAAAATATTTAGTCAATTGTGCAGAAGTAGGTATAATTTTAAAACACAATTTTGACCATCAAGATGAATCTATATTCTAATTCTGATCATGAAAATGGATCCAGTATGTTAAAATTAGGTAAGGGTACGATTTTTTGTAGAAATCCAAGGCGTTTGAATTTTTTTAGGTCAAAATGCTATATAAGAGATCCAAAATGATAGATTATATAAGATGATAAGATTGAGCCCTTTTGATGATAGGAAAAGAAAATAAGATGATGAGAGAAAGATAAATATATTCTTCAAAAAAAAGAGGATAAATTGATCAAGCATAATTGATGATGGGTCTAAGAAAGATAAAGAAGGATCTCTCGACATGTGAATACAAACAAAGCTAAAATGAACCTTAGAATGTGAGCTACTTTGCAAAGTGAAATTACAAGGGTTATATATGTAGGTCCTAGTTTTTATCATTGTACCTTATTAAGGAGATTGTAAGATCAAATAATTATCACTAGCATAAACTATGATGATATGAATATGATATATATCAAATAGGTATGTGGAAACCCAACCTATGCATCAAAGACATAATGGTCAAGGTGATGGTGCAATTAGATTCCCTAGGTTCAATGAAGAAATATTATTCTTGCATCGAGACACAAAATGTTCAGATGGTCATCAGAATGCACTTACAGAAAAAAGCCAAGGATGATGCATTGAAGATCCTAAGTATAAAGTGGGACAAGCAAGATGCTCAAGACACATAAGATCATCAAAGCATACTTGGGGACATAAATAAAATGAAAACAAACTACATGCACATTTTCCTCTATTTCATGACATCCTCGAGAGACTATTAGGGAAGGAACACTCATCAAAGAAATCATCATATATAAAACACACAAAGAGAAATACCAACAAGTCTCAACTAGTTTTAGTTTAAGTGCATGTGCAAAAATTACACGATCATCTCCCTAGGACTCAAGTCTTCCACTGAGAAATATTGTAACATCCTAGAATATATCCAAAGTATCTTATAAGTGTTGGAAAACACTCTATTTCAAGGAGAGTGTTGAAAAATATTGTTTAAAGAATTTCCAAAGAAACACCAACACAATGAGGAGAACGAGTAAGTTATATTTTTTTTTGCCCTCAGACCTAGATGAGCGTAAGTTCTAGGATAGGAAAGGAAAATAAATGTGGGAGATGAATTGGTTTAGTGTAAAAAGTGAGGAGTTTATATGTTTAACTACAAAGGGCCTTTAGTAGCATATATTTCTAGGTTTTCACCACTTGAAAAGATTGACTAGCTCTTAAGAAAGATCACATAATTTTGTCCTAGTGTCTAGTAAGGTGTATGAGATGATGGATTAGAGAGGTGGATAAAAAGAGATCGGATAAGAAAAGATTATGAAGTGAGATGAATGTAATCCTTAAGGATTGGCTCCTCAAGAGTATCCAAGATAGGGGAAGAGTAAAATAGCCATATCAAGCATGTTGTAGATAAGAAATGGAATTTAATGAGCAAGATAACATATAGGAAAATGACACAATTTGATGAAAGTGTATAGCCTAAAATAGTTTATATGTCAAGAGGCTTCTAAGAACCATGTTTTTTCCTTTTTCTTTTGATCAAGACCAAGAGGTCAACCAAATAGCATAGTGATAGGATAGAGCAATGAGAATGAAGCTAGATATGAAGGCCATGAGTGAATGGAAAAAGATAATGATAGGGAAGCTAATGGATAAGATAGCCAATGCTTATGGATAACTCAATATTGTCAAGATCAAAGAAGAAAGATAAAATGGATGGATGGATAAAGGCAAATTTTCTCCTTTTCTTTTGAATTTTTAGATTTTTTAGATAGAATGGATAGTCCTCCTATAAAAATGATAAGTCATGATAAGACAAGAATGCTAAAGGGTATTCTCAAAGATTCTAATAGGGTTATGGAAAGGAGATGACATAAAATGCAAGTTTGTGCCTTAAACAGATATAAGAAGTATGGGTAGTAGATAAGTGTAGGCTTGAAAAGATTGCACAATGGTAGGTGAAAAAGTGGGCAAGATTGACATTGACATACATGTTGAAGCATGGAGGAATAAAAAAGGGATCATGGAGGGAATAATTTTAGGTTTACATGTATGAGGTAGTAGAATACTTTTGGAAGAAGATGGAGAAAAATATTTGGGAATATTTTAAGGAAAATGTTTGGAAGAAGATGGAGTGGAAGCCTTTGGAAGCTTGAATGTCAAATTTGATTTATTTTCAAGTCTTTTAAGAGAGACTCGGAAATCCATATAGATTTAGAGGTTATTTATTTCCTTTGGATGATTTAGAACACATTTCTTCAATAATGGATCTAGGAACCCATATTTTATATGATTTAGCTCTTTAGTTAGTAGAACTTTGTGGTCTCTTGAATGTTTTTAATTTATTTGCATTCACATGTCAATTAGATAGGACATAGTGATCTTCATTTGTAAACATATTATTGCATTTGTTCTTATCTTTATCATATTAATTAATTCCAAAAGATTTGGTACCTGTGGATGAATAAGGATTATATGACTAGTTTATGTGGATAGATTGATTTGAAGGGTTCAAGGTGTGTACCTTTTTTGATCTTGAGGTACAACAAGGGAGCTAGGAGTGGAAAATGTAGGAGATGAAGGACTAGAAGGCCCCAGTATGGAAGGAAGGTTTGAAAGCTTTGTCTTAGATGGATAAGGACCAAGGATATATTTAGAAGATGTGAATGGATAGTGAGTATGGATATTAACATTTTCTGAGTGATAAACATGGCCAAGGTCATCAATAGACTCATGATTAGCTTTGATAGGAGAAACACATTTAATAAGAGCATTTGAAGTGGATATAGGGATGTATAACAAGAGGGGATACTTTGATCTTCGTAAGTTTCATTAGATAGCATAGGCATAGTAATTTTCTCATGATTTTCATAAAGCTCAAGGGAAATAGTGGACGTGGTATTGTAATCACAATCAGGAGATGGGAGAGATATAGGATATGGAGGAGTGATATATTGAAGGAGATGAAAGTGTGGTTACTATTTATCTCTCTTGACATTTATAACTTTATCTTTTTTAGAGCTCTCTTGACATGAAGCCACTTCTAAGGACAAGGAAGAATATGGAGTTTTCATGATAGGATCTTGGAAAGATAACAGATGAATATTTAGAGTAGGGATAGTAGGCATAATATCACATGAAGGTTGAGAGTCTGTAATCTTAGTAGCATGGAAAAGGTTTGCATCCAAGTGAAGATTAGCTTGAGTTTATTTTAGAGGTAGCCCTTAAGAGTACACATAGTTAATACAAAAAGAATTAGGTTCTTTTTTTGATGGAGTTTTTTTGTAAATATTTGAATTTTCAAGAAGTTCATATGTATTGGAAGAAGTAGGGGTGTCAAGGAGACTATCCCTAGACATAGGTTCATCAATATGATCTTTCTTAAGAGAAGTACCCTCATCACATGAGTCATCAGGGGTTCCAACATCAATGATCCCATAATCAATAAGATCTTGGAAGTTATATTTCAACTCTATGCGATTTAAAGTAGTATGATAATTATGTCTATGATAGGTGCAATAGATTTCCAAGAATGGGTTTCTATATGAGCTAGATTTAGACAATGTGATAAGCTTAGTGTCAAGAAGTCTTTGCAAAATGACATCATAAGAATCTTCAAAAGGATTAAAAAATATCTCAAAAGTATGTCTAGGCTCTTCTTTTATTTTTTCAAGTGAATAACATACATCCATGGCCTCATTATATTGGTCAAAGATAGGTTTACTATGAAATTTTGGCATAGGCTCAAAGGAGCTATCATGTGATTTTCTCTAAAGATGTCTCTAGATCTAATATATGAAGACAATTAATATGTAGACCTAGAATAAGAGAATTAGACATGTGCATGTAGATGACTTAATGGAAGCTCATGTAATGATACCGTTATTTCTCTTATCCTCTTTATAAGGTCAACCTCTATATCTATTATGGTCCTAGTGAATCTATGGTAAGAAGGATAAAATGTCTTTTCTAGATTTTTATATTTAACATATGTCCCAAAATTTCTTAAGGTCATCAAGGAGTTTAAGGTCAGCATGATTCAATTGAGGTTTCATAGAAAAAGACTCAAAACCCATAGTGGTAGATAGAAAGTCAAGCATGAAGGAGACTAGAAGAAGCTAATAAGGCGATACAAGATAGCTTTATGTACAAACTAGAGAGGTAGAGTGTTCATTTACAAAATTAAAGATAGATTAAATTATCTTGTCAAGAAAAGTGTCCAATAAATTTATGACACCATTGACTCGAGTCAAGAGCTAGGAAAGAATCCAAATAACCAATTAGATAGAGAAATCAAGATGAAAAGTGAACAAATTTCCAAATCAAGTACTATAGTCAAGAGATCAAGGCAATGTTTCAACAAAAAGGTCATATATGTTGGCATAGGGTATGAAGATGAAAAATAAGAAGAATGCTAAGACAAAAGGGCCATTTTAAGAAAGTTAAAACACTAGAGACATAGAAAAGAAAATTAAAATGATGAAACTCCCCCTAGCAAGAAATACAAGAAAAAATGTTTAGACTTGATATTTTGACTTGGAAGGAAAATGTTTTGGGTTTTTTTTGAATTTTTTGAATAAAAACACATAATGAAATCATGAAAAAGGAAGAAAGACTCCTAGTGATAAATATGATGGATGTGTTCCCTTTTGTTTCAAGTGTTTAAGGTTTTAAACATTCAATCAAATCAAATCAAACCAACAACCTCTTCAAGTTTCCACAAGGATACACAAGCTAAACTAGGGGATGTTCTCAATCTACAAAAGGTACATGAGACCAAAATCCACAAATGAAAGAGAATATTAACTAAAAACTAGGAGAAAATAGTAAAATAATCTCCACCTTCACTTCTCAAAGGTATAAAGTTATTTGGGGCTTAGCCAATATTAACAATATTACTACTTCCAAGAGGCTTGTCTTTAGATTAGAGCCACGATATGTATACTCTACTAGAAAATGGAAGTTGAGGTCATCCCATAGAGTGATCAATTCTCTAGGAAAGTTCTCTAAAAAATGAAAAGTAGCATCCCTTATTTATGTTCCACTTAAACTCCTTAACAAAGATGCAAGAAGAAAACATAAATAAGAAAATCTTAGGGCTTAAAAGACAAAGAGGGTTCATTTAGTCCAAATCTAATTGTGAATGATTGATTTTAAGCCCCTTTTTCAATGTTGAGAAGAAACACCAAACAAGTTGAAAAAAAGAAAGACATGATTTACCAAATAAGAGGGAAGAAAATGATCACTTTTTACAATTCAAATAAGAAGGTTTGGAATGTGTGTACCTTGATTTCACAATTTCCCTTTTTATTTCATTTTTTTCTCCTTTGACCTTCAAGTTGCCTTCACAAACTTCAATCAAGTGCATGAAATTGTGAAGAAATATGATAATTCAAATAAAATACATTGAAATAGTTGATTGTATAGAAAATTAAAACTAATAGCATGCATTGAACCATTTGCAAAATAAAGTGTCAGCTAATCACACAATGCCTTTTTTTTTTCTTTTGACCTAATCAACAAGATCAAATCATTATGCTATGATTTCAGCCCCAAAAATCAAAATTTAAAAAATATACCAATAGTAAAAGTCAGAGAGCTTTCCAAAAAAGCAAGAATTTTAGGGATAAATCTTAATTTTTGCCCTATGGACCAATTTTCCAAAAAACAAACCAATTTTTCTAAATCAAGTTTTTGAGCCATGTTATTGCATCTAAATAAAAAACAAAAAGAAGTAACTCCCTACACAATTCTAATTATTTTTTTAAAATTTAATTTTTTCCCAAAATTATTTTTTATATGCAACCAAAAATGAATTCTTATGAAAAATAAAGAAAAATTTATAACTCACACGAATTAGGTTTGAAAAATATAAATTTTGGATTGAGCCATCTTTGATCCATTTCCAACCTACAAAAATAATTTCAGATCCAAATACTAATTTTTTTGGAAGATATGATCAAATCTTTCAAAACCTTAAGTTTTTGCCTTCAACTTAACCTACACAAGGGTTATCCTTAAAAACCAAAGTGAGAACCTTGCAAAACCACTTGATTAGATCAATAAGTGGTTATGAAAAAACAAGAATGAGAAATTAAACTAAAATACAAAAAAAATAAACTACTAAACTCAATTTTTTTTAAAGAAAATGGAGCTAGAAACTTGAATTGAGCCACACTATGGGAACCAAAAAATGTGTACATAAAATGTGTCACACTTATATAAACCATTACACTTAAGAGAACTCATGGAAGAGGGAGTCACAAGAGCTAGCTTATAGATTGATATCTATGATGTGCAAGAGCTATGATATGGTGGCTCTCAAATGAACTTGTCTAAAGAAACCCTTGAAAGGTGCACCATAGAATAGAAGAGTCAAAGAGTGAAGGCAAGAGTCCCAATATCCAAGAATCAATATGAGTGAAATGAAAATGTAAGAAATTCAAAATGAAATGCAAGAGCTAACAAAGAGAGTTACAAGAACCTCCTAGTTAAGCTATGTGAGATGAGCTATTCATAAAGAAAACAAAACTAAGAAGTATGCCATAATGCAAGTACAATGAAGACTAGCTAAGAAAGAATGAATGCAAGAATGCTCCAAGTGCTCCAAAATCACCAAGAAAACTTGTAGCATTAAAATATAATTAGAGACTAATATTATCTAAGATTATAGAGTGAGGAGAGAGCCTCCTTTTAAAGAGAAATGGATGGTATAGATTACGAGGTAAAATCAAGGGTGAAGAATGAGTCTCATGTTAACTTTGTGCACAAAAATCTCACATAAGCAAGGTCAATGGTGGAGATTAAGATGAAAAAGATGTGTGGGGGAGAATTAAAGTTATTTGAAAATAAATACTCCTCTCACATAGAAAAGTGCATTCAAGTGTAGACAAAAATGTCTTAAAAAAATAGAAATAATGATTTTTCATGTGCACACTTAGGAATAAAGGGACTCTGGGGGATTTATTTAATTAAAAGGGAGTAAATTATTTCAATTAAATAGAAACTTAGGATTTGGTGGTCAAAACATAGGTTATAATTGGATATATTAAAAGTGATGATTTGATAAAAAAACAAGCATTAGATAAATTAAGCAAAAATGCTAGAAAAGGGACTCAAAGTTTAGATGACCATTTTCAGGTGATTACACTCCTACTAAAGGCATTAGTGAAAAAATTATCTTTACCCTTAATGAACATAAAAATTGTACTCCCACAAAAGCTCCATCCAGTAATGATGTCCTGCATTCAAGTTTGACTAAGTAAATATATATTGCAAGCTACAATGATCACCATGCAATTGAAACATGTGTCCCAAAAGGAAATGTCTCTAGCACATAAGCACAAGCATAATCACCACTAACTCCAAATCATGAGAGGGGTAATTCAAATTATGCACCTTGAGCTTCCTAGACTCATATGCAATTACTTGACTATCTTGCATTAACCCTACACCTACACCCTCTAGTGATGCATCTATGCACAATATGAAATAAAGTACAAGATTAGGCACTACAAGGACTAGCACACTAGTTTTATCCTTAAGAGCCTCGAATGTTGAATCACTAAGATTGGTCTAGATATAGTTCTGCCCTTTTTGATGAGGAGACGTGATAGGGTGAGTCACACATGAGAAATGACTCATAAATCAATGGTAGTAGCCCACCAACCCCATGAAACTATGAACCTTAGGAACACTAGTGGGTGCTAGCCAATCCATGATAGCTTTGATTTTATCTGGATCCACTACAATACCATCACTAGTATTGATGTGCCCCAAATACTTCACCTAAGACTAGAAGAACTCACACTTACCCAAGTTTCCATAAAATTTATGGTCACATAAGATTTGCAATACCTTGCGTAAGTGGACCTCATGCTCCTCCACACTCTCAGAATAGATCAGTATGTCATTAGAAACACAAGGATAAAATGGTTGAGGTAAAGTTGAAACACTCCCTTCAACAAACTCATGAACATCAACTGAACATTGGTCAACCCAAAGGGTACAATCATGAACTCATAATGCACCTAACATGTATGAAAATCTATACAATGAATATAAACCTCATAGATATGAAGTTTATAATATCATCACTTAAGTTCAATCTTCAAGAATACTCTCAATCCCTTCATCCGATCAAGAAATTCATTCATCTTTGCAAGGGATATCAATTCTTCACTATCACCTTATTTAACTGTGAGTAGTCAATGTTTAAGCACAATGATCCATATTTCTTCTTAAAAAAGATGATTGGTGTACCCCATGGGGATATACTAGGATGAATATGGACTTGGATAATAACTCCTCTAGTTGCAATCAAAGCTCACTCAACTTTTGACTAGTCATGTGATAAGGTGCTTGGGAAAAAGGCTTCACTCTTGCAATGAGATCAATGCAAATGTCAACGTCACACTATGGAAACATACCTGATATCTCATTGGGGAATATATTTGCATACTTGTGGAGGAGTGGGTAATCATCAAGCAATACCTCTTGACTCTCAACCTCTTATAGGTCATTGACCCAAACACTTGGCATCCATGTTGCACACTCTATTTCAGCTGCTTAGCTAAGATTATCTAAAGTGCGAATAGTCTCTGGACCCCTACAACTTCAACCTTCCCACTCATGTCATCAACACACTATACCAATTTTCATTAGAAATAAATACTTACTTGATGGGAGGCTAACCAATCCATACCCAATATGATGACATAAGACCCAAAGAATAGGTTATGAAGATTGAAAAAGGTGATGAAGGTGCCCAAGTCCAACACACAACCACTAACCAAGGAATCCATGGACACTCTAGATCCTATAGCTAACTCAATCTATCACCTGTCTACCTATTGTGCTACCACTAGCCCACATCACTAAATAAGGGATGGTGAAATAAAAGAATATAAAGAACTAGAATAAAAAAGTACTGAGGTGGAAAATCCAAGTAATACACATGTAGTCTTGACTATGGTACCTTGGTACTCAACTTAACGGTGCCAACCACCACAAAGACTCTATTAGATCAACCTACATCCCCCACTATAGGTTCTAACATGGATGCGCATTGCAGCTCTTCTCGGTCTTGATGGTATCCTCTAAGGACATCTTGTAGCCTTATGGCAGCCAAGATGATCACATGAGAGACTAGCCCCACCTCCATAACCATACCCAAACTTGCATCATCTCTAAGGAGCATTAGACTACTGGCCACTCCCTGTGCTGGAATTTTTCTAGCCACTCTAAGATGGGAAAATTTGTTGTGACTATTGACCTCAAGGGTAATCAAGTGTCTTCCCTCCAAAGGTACCCAAACATTGGCCACTATGTTGGATCTAGAAGGATCTTCAGCTATGACTCCAACTATGCCCACCTCCTGAAGGTGTTGAAAGGGTATAAACCTATCTCAAAAATTGTATCTTAGGAGGTGTGCCTAACCCTATAGGATGTGCACTATGACTCTACATACCTACTCTACTGATAAACCCTCTGCCCAATTTTCTCTTGGAAATCATCACTTTTTTGTGGAAAATACAAGTTTCCTTAAATGATGTATTTAGACATCTCCAATGATGGCATCCTTAATACTTAGACAAAAATTTTGAGTGAGGAGTACCTCATCTTGGTTATATCTTGAGTACTTCCTTAGCTCAAAGAACCTCATCTTGTACTTCTATACTAACATGTTCTCTTGTCTAATCCCATGGAATTTATTAGCATGTGCCTTACTACTAAGGGGATAGGAACCTCTCTCTAAACCTCTACTAAAATATCTCTCATGTGAGATCTAATATACTAGTATGGAGCTTTGTCCCCTCAATGTTCCAGTGCATGGATGCATGGTCTCTTAGTTTCATGATAACACAATGGGATCTCAATTTTGTTGCATAAGGATGCATAGAAAAGAAACATCTCATATCAAGTAACCAAGTGTTAGCCTTGAGGCCACCTCCTCTACCATCAAAGTATGGTGGTATAGATTATTGAAGGCCTCTTATCATGTCAATATAGATTGAATCCTCATCAACATGGTCTCATCCTCTCTTATGGTGCCCTCTACCACTAGGTGGTGTGTGGGAATGCTCATGATGCTCCCTATTCTCATGCTTTGACATATGAGAGTCTGTGCCCTACAATCCCTCTCCCTATCCACCACCTTGTTGAGAACCCTCAACTCAAGGTTCTAACCAGGATATAAGATACTACATAAAAGGTAACAATTCCTCAATTTTTCCTTGATTATTTCCCTATCTTTATGCTTCTTCTTGATGTTCCTCTTCATGGTTTTCTTCATTTGATTCCTCTCCATAGTTATTTTTTTAGGTATTCCTCCAACCAAATGGTCTACATATACGAAGCATCCTTAAAGGGACAAGAAGACAATATTCACATTCTTATGAAAGCATACAAGAATATCAAAGACACAAACCATTAAGTTTGATATCAATACATAAGAAATTTATTATCCACTATCATAGTGAGAGCATAACACAGAGATCCCAATGTTGAAACATGGTATCTGATACCATGTGTAATGCCCCACCTAGAGATCCTTGGAATAAGGATAAATAAAGGCTAATGTTTTTTTAAAGGTATGATGTAACAACAACAACAACTTACACAAGAATGCAATAGAAGACTAACATAAACTAACTACCAAAGATCCTCAAGCATCACTACTTACCAAAATGTTCATTAACCAACTACATGAGTTAAGCATAAAATGTTCATTCCCAAATTACAACTATCATTTGATTAGGATATTTATTTTATATCAAACATTTTATATGTTATGGTGTTTAATCCATACAAGTCAATTTACCATTATAAGATGATGCAATGATGATCAAGAACAATATCTAAACCCTAAAACATCTTGTAATTGAATGGTCAAGATATAGGGAGAAAGAAATCCCAAAAGGGGTATCCAAATCACCATCCAAAATATAATGGACAAGTTAGGAAGTACCTACTATGTGGTCAAACAGGTCTTCCAAAAGACCACAGGCACTGATACTTCCCAATACTTCCTATGATAGACCTTGTAAATATAGTACAATACTTCTCTATTATTGAATGATAGAACATACAAGTGGTATGATACTTATGCAGTATCTTATGATAATTCTCCATAATATTGCATAATACTAGGCCAATCTCATACAATGCTGATCAACTCTTGTCCATGATAACTTACAAGACCAATCAGCCAACTCAAAATAAATGTGCAGATAGAAACTCCACACTAGGGAGTACCAGAACCACCAAAGCTGAGGAGTGATCACTCAAAAATATAAAAGGAAGATCAAATAACCCTAACATACTAGAATGCTAAAATAATAACATCTATCCATCTAAACCATAACATAATAGACATAGATGAACATAAGAAATGTCATAGTAAAAAGGAATGAGGAAAAAAATGATACCATATCGAAACATGATAAAAAATAAGATCATAAATCACAAGGAAACATACTTTAGAATCCATGAAGAATCCAAGTGAAGCATTAAGCTCTAGACCTAACTAGAGGAAGGCCAACTCTTTATGTAGGCACCCAATAGCAGTATAGGTAGCTATGCCCCCCAACCACGTGGAACTCATAGGCCCACTCTGTTAGAAATAGGGAATATTGAAAGAGGGGGTGAATCAGTATTCTACAAAGTTTAGCCCAAAAATGGATATTATCAATTGCATTATAACTTTTATGAAAGAAAACTAATAATATTGAACAATAAACATAACCATATAATAGGAGAACTCATAACACCATATTTATTTAAACTAGGGAAACCCTAGCCAAGGGAAAATCCTGGTGGGGATGGTACCCATAAAACTATCCACTAATCAAAAGTATCTGGTTAAAGATATTGACCTTGTTAGGAGTCTATTACATGCATATAGTGTCTTGGTCCTTGTTAGAGGACTTAGGCCTTGTTAGAAGCCCTAATCAACCATGTTACGAGTTGCTTCGACCCTGTTAGGAGTTGGTCCAAATACATATGCAAAATGATGTACAAGCTAAGCCCACTACCCAATTACGTAACTTACAATGTAATTCCTTGATACAAAAAGATAGATACAAAAACCTCTTGCTTGTTGCTGATATCTTCAAGATATGATATGTCACTATTGATCATCACATAATTCATAATCCTCTAATCATAAATCATAATTCACATCACATAAAGTTTGTATAGTCTTCACAAGAAGCAAACTAAACTTTGCATATATCTTAGAACTTACACATTACTTTGCATGTTGCAACCTTTCCTTTATACCTTTACAATTTACAAATTATTGTCCAATTGGCCTTCAAGGTTTCACACATTTGGGTAAATACAAAATTAATTATTTCTCTCTTAGTGTTAACATCTAGGATATCATCCCTAATTAGTCAAGTATTTATTTCATAAACAAAATAATTCCTTAACTCATAATTACCCATTTATTGTTATGCTCTGTTCTATTTGTATGCTTTTGCAACTAGTAAAAATATCATATCTTATTTTGTACTTATTGTACTAACTTGCATACTTAGATATGTCATCTTGACACTATGTACTATCTTCACCTAACTGCACACATGCCAATAAGGCGTCTTTCATCCATACATATCAAAACTATCTCTACTCTATCAAAAAAAACTATCTTGTACTTAGACAAATTTCAAGTCTAATTGTGAAACCTTTAGCTGTACATAATGCCTTCTTCATACAAGATATATTTTGCCATAAATTAAAATTCTAACTCTTTTACAACTTATCCTACTCATTCAAATCTCCAACAACC
>CM053793.1:362561234-362666234 GCA_028749045.1 Cupressus sempervirens | reverse complement strand
GTTCCTTTTTCTTTTTGTCTTCCTATTTCTTTTCTTCTTCCTTTTTTTCTTCTTCTTTCTCTTCTTTATTTTACTTCCTATCATCTTCCTTCTTTATGTTTTCCTCTTTTCTTTCTCTTTTCTCTTCTTTAAACCTTTTCTTTTCTTATTCTTTCTTTTCAAACCTTTTCTTTTCTTTATCATATTCCTCTAAGATAGTATAATTGGTAAAATTTCCAGCAATATATGTGCCATAATCCTTAAAAGGATCTTCAGTTGTGTCAACTATCACTTTAGAGCTATTAATTTGTATAGTATCTATAGAAATTATTATCTACAAACTTGACTCTATCATCAATGTATCCTTTGTTGTCTCTACCACTAGTGTATCTACTGGTAAAGTGTTTATAGCCTTTTCTTGTGCCATAGGGATTTATCCCCTAATTCTTTGCTTGGCTGTGGGATGTTGAATGAAGAGGTCATGAATTTCAAAATTACTAATACAGTCTCTTGATTTACCTCTTCATAGTTGACACCCATCAAAAAAGTTGTTCTCCTTTTGTTTCATAGCAAGGGTTCAATACACTTCATTATCCTCTTCATGTCATCATCATTATTTACCTCACAAAGTTTTTTGATCTGATTCTATCTAATTCCACTATCTTCATATACTACTCTTCTTTTTCTATTAATCAATATATTATATAAATCTTGTGGTATGTTCTTCTCAATATCCTCAAACTTCTTATTTGTTAGAATCATATATCTAACTACAACATTCTCTAATTGAAATCTATCCATAGTACTATACAAATGGTATAATTTATTTAACTGTACAAAAATACTATTGTTAATAATTTGAACATTCAAATTTTCAAACTTAGTTTTCCATGGCTTCCTACCCAAAGGTTTCTTCACTTCTATCTCAACTATCTCAACTGATTTGTCTTTAGATTTCTCTAAACCTTCTTCTTCTAACTCATCTAATTCAATCATCTTTAGGGTCTTTCTTCTCTTACCCAGTGCACTAGACATTTGTTTAGTTCTTTTCTTTGAAGGTGACTCAATTGGTTCTTGCTTCACCTTAGTCAATCTTTCAAACTTCCCTACGCTAGGAGTGATTGTTTGTAATTTTACCACACTCACTTCCTCTTCATATTTCTCATTTTTTGTTGACTATACAATAGTAGGTTGTACCTGGGATACTACAACATAGGGTGCACTTGGGATTTGTATGGATGGTCATGCCATTGTAACATCCTCTTTTGTTCCTGCAATTGCTAGTGGTGTAGCAACCAATATATTTGTTTTTCTAGTTGCTCTCATTTATTTGGAAATAATCATGGCTTCTTTTAGTTCATATTTTATCATACATGTTTCCTTTATTAGTGTTTCAATTTTCTTTTCAACCTTATTCTTGATATCTTTGTTGTATAGCTCAATCTATACTCCTTTCATCTTTTCTTCATATGTACCCATCTAGGATATTCCTTGTCTTTGCCAAACTCAAGAATTATCTTTTCATATCCTTCTATCTATTCTTTAGTCATTTCATAGCCCTTAGGGTCAATGAATTTTACTCTCAGGCCAACTGCTTCCATGCATGTGACATCTATCTCTATCATGAAGCAAATTTCATTCTTATATTTTTCAACTAGTGATGGTGGAATTATATATCTCTATTTCATTTTAGTCTAAAAAAATTTCATCATTCTAGAGATATCCTTTATAACACTCTCCTTTGATTGTCTTCTGTAATGATGAGTGATCATGCTCATGGTGCATTTGTTTCAATTCCATTCAAAATCATGCATACTAGGAAACTTCTTCATAACTTTAAAGAATACATTTGTAATCAAATACTCAAATATAAAAGGTGCATTCTTAGTCTTCTTAATCCTTTCAATGTTATCTAAGATTTGATGCTTAAGGATCTCACACATTTAATTTCTCTCTCTTTGTTTCCATTAGGTAAGTTGCATGAATGAATTGAGCAGGCATATAATTCATTCTAGAACTATAATTTATTTTATACCCAATAATCTCACTCAACATTTTGGCATTAGGTTCCTTAACTAGGTCAAGTCTCATGTTTCTTCCATCATATTTGGTTTTTAATGTAGTTTCTACTAAATTTTCACATTCTTCTTATCCATAGGTTTACAACCCTCATTTCTAAGGCTTGTCAACTTGTAAATTATATCATTGTAAAATCATTATTGGTATATATCCTACAAAAAACATATCTTCATGAATACAACTGATAATTTTTCTTGTCCATTCATGGTTGTCAAACTTAATATAAAACATATGTTTGATAATGTTCATCTCATCTAGGTGCTCATAACCTTTTTTTAGGGATAAATCATTATTGAAAACCAAATTCAACTCCTTGTGGATATCACTATCACAAATACTCTCAAATTTATAGTGGATATAGGCTCTAATGTCTTCTACATATAAAACATTAGGTAGAACCTGTTAAAATGCCCCCAATGGGTCATCTTTTAAGGACACATAAGGATGCTTCTTAAAATTGTATATAGGTTATCCATTTACATCACAAATTGTTTGAGTAGCCATTGCTTAAATTAAAATCTTTAGAATTTTGACTGTGTAGATGATAAATACCTCAATTTCATGTAGCTAGGGCTTTATGCACTTTGCATTCCAATCACTTTCAAATTTTGTCAATTCACTCTTTACTACTTTACCTCTCACATGATTGAACAATGCATACAATCTCATTTTCAATCCTTGAATCTTACCAAACTTATCTTTGCATTAATTGCACAAGTATGCAATTCGTCGAAAGTTTTTACCAATTACTAGTGAATTGATTTTCTTCTAAACATATGCATACGATCTCCAAATGACATGCATACTTAACCATAGCTTGGAATCATCATTGACTACCTCATACTAACATCGCAAATGTTAACTTGATCTCTAACTTTAGTTTTATCTCTCTTGTACTCAATCTTCAAATAGAAAGGTGCTTAGTTCAAATAGGATGATTCACATACAATAGCTGACCTCAATCTTTGATCAAGTGCATCAAATTATTGTTCTTCCAATACTATATGTGAAAATGATGGATCTTTTGCTTTGACAAACACCTCCTTGAATTCTTCCACATGTTCTCTCAACTCATCTTTCTGACTATTATTGCTTCTATCATTCTTCCTGACATTTATGTTGTTGTTCCTTTTGAAATTTGGATTCCTATTGATGTTCCTCATGTGCATTTTACAACATCTTTCTATATGACCTAAGTTGTTGCATAACTAACATACTGGTGCACTACTTCTTTGATTAGGTCCAGACTAGTAAACTAGTGCTCTACAATTTCTTGCAATATGTCCAAAGTTGTTACATTTATAACATACAATATTTCTCCTTTCTCTATTAGCTCCTTCATGTTATCTCCTTATTTCATTACTTGTAAGGTTAGTATCTCTAAACATTCTACTATTTCTATTATTACCATCAAATTTAGGTTTCTTACAATTATATTCTTTGTGACCAAAACCATGAGAATTATAAAAATTAAAATTAGTAATAGGTTTGAATGACTTACCTAGACAATATTTTATATGACCAACTTTATTACATATAAAAAATCTACCTCTAAATTCATACCTTACTTCTGTAGGTGATTCATCTTTCTCAGTTTCCTTAGGTTCATCAATTTTATTAGGTTGACTTGCTTGCTCAACTTCTATTGGTACATCTTTAGATTGACTTGATTCAATTTTATTCTAGTCATCCTTCTTATGTTTAGGATGTTCAACTAGATCTGGTTCCTTTCTTGTTTTAGATTTCTTTGTTGACTTTTCTATAATAAAATATCTAGAAACAATCTTATCATAAGAAGGTCTCTAAAAATATAGTTGCTCATCAATTTTCTCACTAATGAAATATAACTTTTCTAACTGTCTCTTAGTCTAGGTTAACTCCCCTTTCACAATAGTATTATACTTCTCAAGTTCTGCATGTTCTAACTTAATGGCTTTAAGTTCAGATGTTAATTTTGTAAAATGGGATCTTAGATCTGCATTCTCAAATTTCAAATCTGACTCAATTTTTATATCATGTTTCTTCAAACTTAACTTTAGTTCAATGATCTTCAACTCATGTTTCATAATTTCATTTTAATTCTTCAATATTGATACTTCATTACTATCTTTTGTCTAATCTTTAGATTCCTTTCTTTATTTGAGATGATCGATCTTATCCTTCAATTTCTTAATGTAGTCCTTTGCATCTTCACATTTATCTTTCAGATACCTCTTTCTTTAGTATTAATATCAATATACTCAAGAGCTTCTTTGAGGTTCTTCTGTAATTATTCCATATCCATAGGGATCTTACTCAAGTTGTTAAGCCTCTTTTGAGTAATTGGTATCTGATACCAATTGAAATAGGGAATACTGAGAGGGGGAGGGCTGAATCAGTATTCTATAAACTTTAGCCCAAAATTAGATATTATTAATTTTCTTATAACTTTCATATGAAAGAAAACTAATTATACTAAAAAATAAATATAACCATACAATAAGAGAACTCTTAATGCCATATTTTGTTAACTAGAGAAACCTTGGCCAAGGGAAAACCCCGATAAGGATGGTACCCACAAAATGATCCACTAATCAAAAGTATCTAGTTAAAGACATTGTCCCTATTAGGATTCTATACATTCATATAGTGTCTAAGCCCTTGTTAGAGGACCTAGGCCTTGTTAGATACAAAAACCTCTTGCTTGTTGCTCATATCTTTAATATCTGATATGCCACTTCTACTCATCACATAATTCACAATCCTGTGATTATACATCATAATTTGCATCAAATAAATTTCTCATAGTATTTACAAGAAACACACTAAAATTTTCATATATCATACAACTTACACATTACTCCAAAAATTGCAATCTTTCCTTTATACCTTTACAATTTACAAATTATTGTTCAGTTGACCTTCAAGCATTCACACACTTGGCTAAATGCAAAATTAATTCTTCCTCTCTTTGGTCTAACATATAGGATGTCACCCCTAATTAGTCAAGTAATTATTTTGTAAAAATAATAATTCCTTAGCATATAATTACCCATTTATTGTTATGTTATGTTCTATTTGTATGCAACCACAATTGGTAAAACTATCATATCTTCTTCCATACTCACACACACACACTTACATATGTCATATTGACACTCTGTATTATCTATATCTAACTATATACATGCCAATAAGGCTTTTGTCATCTATACATATCAAATGTGTCTCTATTCTATCAAATAAACTATCTTGTACTTCAACAAATTTCAAGTCTAATTGTGAAATCTTCAACTATACATAATGCCTTCTTCATACAAGACATATGTTGCCATAAATGACAACTCTAAATCTTGTACAACTTATCCTACTCAGCCAAATTGTCAACATACTCCCACTATTCTAATTGAGACAATGATCTGACTTGAAACACAAAGAATAATCATCCAAGGCTAACACTCACACCAAGAAGAACAAGGGACAAAAACCAAGATCATGAGACAATGTAGTACAATATTCCTTGGTTAGATACTCTATGAGATAACTATTTAGGGACTCAACTAGGGTACAATTCTCTTATTATCTAAAAACCCCAGGTATTTGTGGTATGAAAATCAACTCCCTCGAGAGGTCCTTTGCACCCCATCCTCACACCAGCTCCCTCAAGATGCTCATAAAATGTACATGTGTTCACTTATCTTATAACATCTTATTACCCATTATTTATTTTAGTTATCACTTATTAGAACCTCTTCACACCATCTTGTCAACCCTTATGGTCCAAGGTACATGAGAGGAGCCACTCCACCACATACCCTACATACCCATTCTCATCACACAATGACTGTCCAAAGGAAATGTAAGTTCCCAACATAGCCCCTAAATGAACAATCCCTCAACCAACCTATATTTGGGAGTGTGGGTCTTGCAAGATCCTATCATACACACACTCAAGTACTCATATGTGGGCACAACCATCTACACTAAAACAAAGCTAACTAAGGGTTAGATGAAAAAATAAGAAACACCAAGTGTAAAAACACACTCAACCGAGCATAGTTATAGGAGTACAGATTTGACATGAATCTTAATGAAGACAAAATGAAAACATGCTTAAATTGGAAACCTAGCATATATTTTGAATCTACAACCCAAATTGGTGTCAAGAATTACCTAAGAAAATGGGATGGCATTCAAAACGAGGTGATGCAAAAATTGCACAAAAATGAAGGTTGTAAAAATTTGACAAATTTAAAAACCTATTATCAAAATGGGGGCCAAACTCCAAAAAATTAAATAAAAATTGAGTTCTAATATTGTATGCAAAAATGGCCAACATAACGGCATAAACATTACAAATTCCAAAGATAAAACCCCCAAATGCTCACATCTTCCGAACTAGGCCAAATAAGCATGTGAAAATGGAGAGGAATGTTCACCAGTTCTCAACCATCAACCCTAAATCAATAAAAAAATAGAAGCTTAAATAGGCCAAAACTAATAAAATGGAAAAGCCCTACCTTATAGCCAAAAGGACATAAATGGAAAGAGATGCCAAAAAATAATGGACGTGCTCAGGTTGATGAAAAATCTCAACAAAGGAGGATTTTCTCACTCTAAATCTAATGAGCCTATTCTCACAATGATCCCATGAGCACAACTCACCCAATGAAAAAAAGACTAAAAAGCTCACAGTGATTTTTTGGAGGATTTGCTTCAAAATTCACAATTTCAAAAGTGAGAAGTGAGAATAAACTCACTTTTAGCAAATTTATTACTTTTACAAAGTGACATATAAATTAGATTTTTAAGATTAAATAATCTAACTATCTCCCTTAACCCATATAAATTTGGCAATCCCAATTGCTTGGGATTTAACTATGACAAATTAGTCAATAATAGTAATTAAATTTAAATCAAATATAAAATTCCATTCAAATAATGTAATCACATCATTTAAATAACTTGTGCGATCACTGCAGATTCCTAAATTCATAGAAATATTCGTGGGTCTAATCACAAACTCATAATGAATCTAAATTTTATCAAATAATCGAAGGGTTTATTATTTTAACTAACACAAATACATCACACAGACATGGATGATATTGGCTTAGTATCTATGGTCGAATCACTAACTCCATGTGTTACTATCAGGATATAAGTCCTACATTGTAAACAACCCGAGCAAGTGTAGATATATGATAATAATATAGTTGAAGTAATAGTACATGAATTACATAAAAAATTATTTAATTAATCTTTTTTAAATCATTTATTTAAATCATTCATTTTCACCATAATAAAAGTTTGTTGCAAGAATGATATAAATATCCATAGCTCAAATACATCAACTATATAATCCACTAAAGGCCATTATATATCCATAAACAAGGTTAAAAATTGAATACAAAATAACCAAATATCATCATAAAGTATCATGTCACACCACAAGCATCATCATGTAGATATTATAAAATTGAACATTGCAACGTATAACATCTACCAACTATGATACTAGTAATCAAAATAATGTTGAAATATTAAAGCATCTCAAATGCACATAAAAATAAATATTATAAAGTATCTCTAAATTAAAATAGGCCATGGTACAGTTTGCAAACAAAGGAGACACTAAAAAATGTACCTTCTGATAAAGGGTAGAAGTAATAACATGCATACAATGCAGTCATGATCTTACTAAAAGAATTATATAATTCAATGGGTAGGCATATCATGCATACACATATCCAAGATGGCTTGAAAAACTTCAACAAGTAATGTAATAATGCCCAAAGTGTGTTTAGAAATGTTATCAAATCCATGAATAGAATTGCAATCAAGTTGAATAGTTAAAACATTGACTTGTATAGCTTTTAACATTTCCATCCTACAAACATTCAAGCTCAAACAATTATCAATTAGAGCATGTCATATGATGTTTCTATTAATAGACACAACTACCATAAGAGCATTACACCTATTTTGAACTTCAAGAGGAGGAAGATCATCTTCAATGAAGCTAACAAGAGGAAGGGATGGTACAATATATACACAATCCAAAAAGGAATTAATAGTATTTGTATTAGGTGGAGAAACAAGGAGAGTATATAAAGCCTTTTTCAAATCTTCATGGTAAGTAGTCAAAGTTTGAAGTAATTCCCAAAGAGAAATCTTTGTAGGAGAAGCTCTCAATTTATTCACTAAATCATACTCCTTGAAAGAAGTAATTGGCCGTCAAGGTTCTTGAAAAAGCATAGGTTGAGAAGGTGCTAAAGGGATTAGAACAATATGTTGAGGGTTATTCCAAGTATGATAAGCATGAGTGACAAAATTTGGATCAACAAAGTAGTTCAAAAAGTCTATAAGTTTACCCGTAATAATAAGCTTTGGATAACCCTTAATGGTCATGAATGTTTTTTCATAGAGTACAAAAGGTGCATCAATAGAATAAATAGTTGTGGAAAGAGGAAACTATGCATATTACTTATTGTAAAGATTGATTAAAAAATACATGGAAGAGAATAAAAGTGGATAATGAGAAACCTCATCCAACTCATCCTCCTTACAAGGAAGGTCCCCATCTAGAGTACCATCCTTAATAAATCTATCATCAAAGTATTCATAAAATAAATCAAACATCTTGAACTAAATGAAAGATAATGATCTTTTGTATTTTTATACTAGGGTATGTGAACAAAGATGGGAGACCAAAAAGTTGCCACTTTTTTCCCCCAATCTAAGACATTGTGCATACACAATATTTTCCATATGCACTACAGTGCGTACAAACTATGCTTTGTATTTCCCCATCCATAGGCTCAAACAAGGATAAACATAACACATATGTGCTATTTTGAAATAGAAAAAAAGTCTAGATTTTCATATTTAAATAGTGTGTACACGCTATAGTGCATATACACTATTTCAAAATTGAAACAAAATACCATTTTTTCAAATTTAAATAGTGCGTACACGCTATGGTCTTCATTAAATATTGCCAATCCTAAGGGTTGGATTCGTCTTGGATATCCAATCCAAATGCTTGGACATCTAAAACATGGTGTAGACATGATTTCCAACAAGTTTACACAAAAAATAAATAAATTTGGTTATCTGGCATTTATCAGGATTTCTCGTGGTTATATAAAAAGAGAATCAGGTTACACAAGATTATTTATCTCCTTATTAGATATATAACCATATAATTTTTTTTGAATTTGGATCATTTTAGGCCTTTCATCACTAATTTGCTTTCAATGTATGTCCATTCTTTGTCAAAAAAAAACTTGTAGTATTTTGGGCTAGATTCTCGTTCTTTCATCATTTCTTGCAACAAATTATATTTTAGAAACTAGACTCAATTCTACACGCTATAAAAAAAGTTTTTTCTTATTGGTCTTCAATGATTTCTAGGGGTGCCACAACAATATTTCATGTTTTTGAGATGATTCCATTTAAAAAATAATAATAAATCAAATATTTAGTAAAAAAGAACCCAAAAAATATGGGATAAACTATATAGTGTTAGCTATCTCCTCACTAGAGTGACTAAAAAAATTCAAAAAAAATTAAGATTAAATAGGGGAAGCACACTTGACACTATGTTATAAATTTACTCAAAAAACAATACCACTTTGTTTGATACCCTTTTTGAGGGTCTTAAACTTGACCATTTAACAAAAAAATTGGTAGTTTAGAAACTAGTTTCAAAGTGCTAAATTTTTTTTTTATCATGTCTTTAAATATTGAGTCCAAAGATCTTCAATTTCTTGCCAAAGTTCAGATTTGTCTGATTTCATAAGAAAGTGGCAACTTTTTGGTCCCCCATCTTTGTGTACTTACTCACTATATGATTTCTTTGTATTTTCAAAATAAGAAAGATGAAATAATATGCATGGAATATGTAATTAAAATAGGAAATGCAAGATTAAATCTAACACCATAAAAGAAAGAGTTGCCACATGAGGTGCATTCACCAAAAATGTGTAGGGGGATATGTGATTCGAGGAAATAAACAAAAAGTCAATCACATAGCCACACACCTTGAGAGGATGAGTTCAAGGAAAAGGACACTTTCAAAAAAATCCTCAAAGGTGTCAAACCTACTATCCAAATGATAATGAAGCACTAACTAAATCCAAGAGCTAATGGTTATGAAGATAGGTAAAAGAATGTGCTTTTCCTTTGGGATCCTAAATAATTTCTTTTAGATCCATGCAAAATATATAATGTAAAATAAAAGGCATAAAGTGTTGGATTGAAAAATATAGATAAAGAACTTATCTCATATATTTGAATCTAAATTTCTCCTTGTTTTTTTGCTCATATAGATGAATAGAGCCAAATCTGGGCTTAAAATACCAAATCTACAAAACCTAGAAATCATTCAATAATCTAGACGGGGTGAATTTCTCATGAAGATGACCTCTGTGACCATTTATGTGCATGACTGACCTCTGCAACCCTGCTTAACTATGTCTAGCCCTGATTTTGATTTCACAGTTCCAAAAAATGACAAAAAAGGTATTGAGATCTGTAACTGGTTCTATCTTTAGAGATTTTTTGATATCTGAAATATGGTTTTTTGGGTGGATATGTAGAGGTTTTCTTTAGTCAACCCCTATTTTGGTGATTTCTACCTCCATGGATAGTCTTTATGTCAATTATAATATGTGTGATTCTTGTGTGTGAGTTTTGAATGTGCAATGCCAAGATCTAAATCCCTAGATCCAAACCTTAGCATGAAGTTTTGTGCTTGAATGAGGATGAAATGACAATGTATAGATTTGAGGATAACCTAGAAAGAATAATAATCCCCCAAGGCTAAAGTACACTAATTCATACTCATAATCCATATTTTCTACTCCATGATTGAATTTTGAATGCTTGAATGATAGAATGGAAGGAGAAGAATAAAGAACTCTCTTAGTTCAAAGGATGTTTCAAAGCCTCCTTGCTTTCACCTTGCACATGTACTAAGACAAATTGGGATGTCCACAATGGATTGTCTACATGAAGTATCCTTATGCTTTCTTTCTAGATCTTTCTTGATTTCTTTGGTGTGCTTACACCTTGCATTATCATATGCCAAATGAAGGAATTAAGGGTTCTTATAAAGGATTCCAAATTAACTTTCTCTTGTAGGTTGACTGGGCTCAAAAACCAAGTTCTAGATCAAACCTTGAGGAAGGGACCAATGAACATGACGTAAAATAGGACCCATGTAGGGAAACACTATGTCCCTAATTGATCAAGAAGGGATGCATTGTATAACTGCCAACCATGTGTAGCAGTCCCCGCTTTGGGATCTCAGCATAGGTCTCATAACTAAGAAATTAGGTACATATTATGAGAAAAACCCATTTGATGTGGAAAAAAAGTTAAATTGATTGAAAAAAGGGGAAGGGGAGGACATAAGTAAATAGATCCTGCCTCAAGTTTTTTGTTATAAGATAGGAATGTCAAGGAGGACTTATTAGGTCCTACCTAGATCCCATTTAAGAAGAGGATAAGAGAGACATACAAATGCATCTTAGATGAAATTTTAAAATTAAATTATGTTTTTTATTAACTTTCATTTGATTCATATACCATAGCAACAAAAAATGGGAAGTGGGAGCGGAGGGATCAGAGGGAGCGGAGGGAGTGGGAGCTTTCAAATTTCAAATTCCTGCAAGGGCGAGATCTCCTCGGATGGCCATATTCGGATCCCTGGGCAGGAACATGAACAAGAAGATGGAGGCAAATTGGCTAATTTTGGCACAAGAGATCAGTCAAAAAGTGTGGAGGGGGGCCCAACTATCCATCCTAAGGAAGTAGCTAAGGTTCTATTGGTTCCCATACCAAACAAGCTATGAACTACAAAATGGTCTTCGTTATTCGGGGTAAAACCCTTAGGTAATTCCTCTTTCCCACCTGTTAAAACAATCCAGGACTTTGAGAAAGGTTCTTGTGCGATAGCCATTCTAGATGAGATAGTGGATCACAACATTTGGGCCATGGCTTCAACTTTGGTTGGGAGATTCTTGGGTCCTAGATCGAACATTGACGACGTTAGGTTGTTCATCAAACAAAAATGGGCTCTCAAAGGTTAGGTCACAGTAATAGCAATGGCGAAAGGCTTCATGTCTTTTGACTTTTCATGCTTGGAAGACCTTGAAAGCATCCTATGTGAAGGGCAATGGGCCTTTGGACACTCTACCCTTGTGCTTTAGAAGTGGTCATCTAGAATGAGCTTGAATGATTCTTTCTTTGTCCAAGCCCTTGTGTGGGTCAGACTGCCTGAACTACCGTTAGAATATTGGAATGAGGACATCTTTTTGGGGATTGCGAGGACCTTCAGGGAACTCCTCTCAATAGATCCGATCTCTACCTGTAAACATCGTCTCAATTATGCTCGCATATGCATTGGGGTGAGTGAAGGAACAGACATGCTTGAGTTCGTTGTTCTTCACCCTAAACTTGGGGTGCACAACCAAAAAATCATTTACGAAACTATCCTCTTTGCTTGCTTCCTTTGCCTAAAGGCTAGTCCTAAGGCTGACCAGTGCCCCTATGTAGCAAAGAAGTTTCCCATAGAACCAGTCAACTCTAATCAAGTCAAGAAGTAATCATCCCACCCTTCAAGTAAGGGTAAGATGAAGTTGCTATGGAGATGCAAACTTTTTGCGATGCAGGGGAGGAAGGCCGTCAGCCATAAGGACAAAGTCTTGAAGGATACTCCTAAGAAGGACACCCCTAAGGAGCAGGCTAGTGCTACCCCCCCCCCCCCCCCCCCCCCCCCCCATGAAGGGAGACTTAGCGACGATGGAGGCTCCTAAGAAGTAGGCTAATAAAAAATCCAAAGCCTTGGGATATGCAAAAGAGAAAGCTCCTCCTTTGGATGCCACAGAGTAGCTTATATCTATAGAGGAGCAAGCTCCACTTTTGGAAGCAAAAGAGCAGCTTAGTTTGGGGTAGGAAGCCCCAGCCCGAATTTCTCCAAAAGCTAAGGAGAGCCAAGATAAGCTTCTTTCCCATAACCTCACTGATGCCCAGACCCCTTTAGGGTCGAAGGGGGAAGTACCTTCTACTCCCAAAGGGCTGGAGGCCAAGTTCCATTTTCTCATTAAAAACACGGATCTAGACCAGATTGCCTAGTGGGAAGATCAGTTAGAAAGCAGTGCGAGGGTAAGCCTTGATGACTGGTGCATGGTCAAAAAGAAAAATAAGAACTAGAAGAACCAATACAATGTCCTCCCTCCTTCATCTCCAGCGTCTACCAGAAGCAGGGTCAAAGCTGATGTCGGGATAACCCCAAGGGAGCAGGAAGAAAGAACTCAAATTAGCTTCTTCAAGAAGAAACAAAAAGGAACCTAGCAGATGGGAGCCAAAGAACTATCAAGGATTTCTCAAGAAGTAAGAAATGAAAGTAATCTCATGGAAAATAAGTGGCCTAAATGGGGCTTATAAACAAGATCTAGTCAGCAATATGATTAGAGACCATAAACTCGACATTCTAATGATACAGGAGACTAAAATGAAAAGGGACCTAGTTAAGAGGATATCCTTCAATAAAGATTTTAGTTGTGAAGCCTCAAATTTAGAAGGTGCTTTTGGAGGAGTACTAATCCTATACAATTCCAGGGCCTTCAAGTTATCTACTCTTTTCAGCTCTTACAATGCTCTTCTGTGTGAGGTATCTCACATCCATAGCAATGATTCCTGGCTTATCCTTAACCTGTACGCCCCCAACACCAAGAAGGAAAGGAATTATTTTTGGGTCAAGCTCCTTGAAATCCTCTCTAATTACAATTTTAACAAAGAGATTATCATGGGGGACTTCAACTCGCCTTTCTCTGATGTTGACAAATGGGGGGGTCTTGCCTCGGATTAGGACAGTAAACGTGACCTTGCTTTGTTCATTTAGAATTTACCTTTTTGGATATGGACCTTCAAGGGGGAAGTTTCACTTGGTCTAACAGGAGAGTTGGGGGAGATAGCATTTAGGTTTGCCTCAATAGAGCCCTCATATCTCCAGAATGGCTTCTTTCCCATTCTTGTAGATTATCCCTCCTCCCTAGGGTGGGTTTCAACCACTCCCCGATCTCTCTCTCTGTCACCCCCCTATCTAGTAAAAGGGTCTTCCCTTTTCACTTTGAGAAAATGTGGCTTTCCCATCCAGCACTGGAAGGAAAAATCTCTTCTTGGTGGAACTTTGAGGTTGATGGTACTGCTATGTTTAGAGTAGCCCAGAAGCTGAAAAGCGTGAAAAGGAACATCAAATCTTGGAACAATACTAACTTTGGCCACATTTTCTAGGAGAAAGATGAGAAAAATTATCAGCTCAATTCTATCTAGAAAGAAATCCAGCTCTCCGGATATGATGATCACAATAGGCAGGAGGAAAAGGCTATCCTCTCGGATCTGCATAACATCATATCTAAGGAAGAGCTTTATTGGAAACAAAGATCTAGAGTCAGTTGGTTGAAAGAAGGAGATCGTAACACCAGATTTTTTCACCTAACCACCCTTAAACATCGGGCTAACAATAGGATATCTATTATCAAAAAGGGCTAGGTTTTGGTTTCTAAGGAAGAAGAGATAGTGAAGGAAGTTGTTTGCTTCTTCTCCTCTCTTCTCATAGATTATCCTTCCCTCTCTGTGTCTGATCAAGGGGATATTTTGGTAACTATCCCCCCCCTATTGCAAGATCATCATAACTCCTTTCTGAAAGCTATCCCCTCCTTGGAGGAAATTCACCAGGCCCTCTTTTCCCTCTTGGGGGATAAAGCTCTGGGCCCAAATGGCTTCCCTACTTTCTTCTTTCAGACTTATTGGAATGTGGTTAAGAAGGATGTGGTAAAGATGGTCCAAGAATTCTTTGGGGCTAGGAATCTGCTCAAAGAACTTAATGCTTCTTTTCTTGTCCTCATCCCCAAGATTTCGAGAGCTGACTCTTTGGACAAATTCATGCCCATTAGCCTTTGCAATTCTTACTACAAGATTATTTCCAAGGTTCTCACTTCTAGACTCCTCAGCATTCTCCCCCTGATCATCTCACCCCAGCAAACTGGCTTTGTCCCTGGCAGGTAGATCCTTGATTCCATTGTCTTGGTTCACGAAGTCATCCACTCTCTAGAGGCGGGTAAAAAGGAAGGATTCCTTCTCAAATTGGACTTGTCTAAAGCTTATGATAGGGTCAACTGGAATTTCCTCTTTTTTGTCCTTCGGGCCTTTGGTCTACATGCTCAAGTATGCAAACTCAGCTCTCAGCTCATATCTTCTCCCTCTTTGTTTGTTTTGGTTAATGGTCTCCCCACTCCTTTTTTCTCCCCCTCAAGGGGTTTAAGGCAGGGTGACCCCTTTTTGTTATCTTGGTAGAATGGCTGGGTAGACTCATCCAACTAAAGATCTGGGACAGGAGTTTGAAAGGTCTAAGGCCTTCTTTGGGACCCTCTTCTTTCACCCACCAACAATTTGTGGATGACACTATCTTGGGGGGTGAAGCCTCTATCTGGGAGGCCAAGACTTTCAAAAGCATTTTGAACTCCTACACCAGAGGCTCAGGATAGGCTATCAATTTGGATAAGAGTTTGGTTTTCTTCCTTAACACCCCCTTGCAGAGGCAGAGGAGAATTGCTCGCATCTTGGGTTGTGGCATCGGGTCCCTGCCTGTGACTTATCTTGGGCTACCTCTTGGTATGAAATCTCTAGATTCCTTTTGGATCAGCATTATAGACAACTTCATCAGGAAACTTGTAGGTTGGAAAGGCGCCACCCTCAGTCAAGCAGGCAAATGCTCTCTGGTTAACTCTGTTCTCTAGAATCTCCCAACCTATGCCCTTAGTCTTTTTAGGATTCCAGTTAAGTTTGTGGATAGAATGGAGAGGATTCAAAGGAATTTTCTTTGGATAGGGACTGATGACCATAAGAGATACCACCTGGTTTCCTGGGACCTTGTCTACCAGTGCAAAAGCTAGGGAGGTCTTGGTATTAGAAAATTTTCTCACCTTAATCAATCCCTTTTGGCTAAAAATCCTTGGCGCATCTTCTAAAGCACAGGTGTTTGAAGGGATATTCTAGCTGAGAAATATTTGGATAGACAGTCTCTTATCTCCATATTTCAAGGGGCCGAGCTACTGATGGGATCCCACATTTGGAATGGGATCTTGAAGGTCCTCCCCCTTGCTAAATCCAGGGCTAAATATAAAGTTGGTATGGGAGACAAAATTCTTTTTTAGCAGGATAGCTGGTTGTGTTAGGAACCCCTCATTAATCACCCCATTTTTGGGAGGTGGGTTGATCAGTGTATTGGCAGATACAGTTTGATAGTAAGGAACTACAGAAATGATAATGAATGGCACAATCTAGCTAATATTTTGCAGGACCTCAAGCCTTTAATGTCCTCTCTGAATGCCATCTTCACCAACTAGAATGGCGACTCTTTAGTTTGGGGAGATTATTTAGGGGGTCTTTACTCTGTGGCCTCTGGCTATCTATCTCTAGTGAGCAAAGAGGAGAAACCTATTTGGGCCAAAGCCTGGATCCCTGGGCTTATGCCTAAGATAAACATTTTTTCTGGCTCCTCTTACAAGATAAAATCCTCACCTAGGATAATCTAGCCAAGAGAGGCCAAATATTAACTAATAGATGTTGCCTCTATAAGCAAGATCAGGAAACAGTTAATCATATGTTCATTCACTGCCCCTTCTCCTCCAAGGTGTGGAGCCATTTGACTACTAACCTAGACTTCAATTGGTGCCCTCCAACTTGCATCCAAGATTTCTTTAGTCAGTGGAGAAGCCACCACCAAAGATTGAAATCTTAGCTATTGAGCTCCTGGATCCTCCCACACTTCTGTTTGGGGAATTTGGAAGGAGCACAAAAATGAGATTTTTAGAGATAGGGAAGCTCTTGAGGTTATTATAGCTAAGAAAATCGAAGGCCTAATGATAGAGAACTATGCCATAACCAAAGAAGGAGACATTAAGGTTGGAGGGAACAACAAAGCTAGGAAAGAAGACAACATCAAAAGAAGACAAGATGCTATTTGGTCTTTTCCCCCTGAGAATTGGCATAAAGCCAATTTTGATGGGGTGGCCAAGGGGAATCCAGGGCTAGCTGGATGTGGAGGAATCATAAGAAATAGTTCAAGAGGTGGCATTGCTGCTATCTCTACCCCTATTGGCCACCAAACCAATCATCTAGCTAAAGCCAGTGCTGCTAGGTTCATTGTTAAGTTGGCCCTGGCCTCAGGCATTGAGCAGCTATGGCTTGAAGGTGACTCCTTAAATATAATAAATTTCATTCTAGGAGCCACCAAACCCTCCTGGGCCATCGAAAGCATTATTGAGGACCTAAAATCAAACCTAAGGAAATTTAAAAACTTCCACATTAGCCACATTTATCGTGAAGCAAACACGGTCACTGACTGGTTCGCCAACAAAGCGGTTGTAATAACTCGGTGATGATGTGGGGAAGTAATAATGTTTTTTCGATGGCAATGATTGAGCTAATCCGAAAGGAGCAAATCCATGACACCAACATAACATCTCTTTAATGATGATAGGATTTTCTAAATAGTACTTTAAAAAGGGAATTATTTGGAGTTATGAGGAACCCCCTCCATTTCATAATCATGTGTACAGAAGACACGAGTGTAAGGAAGCCAGAAATAAACCCATTAACCAGTGCAAAATAATTTCCACTCTCAGTGCCTTCTGCTACTCTGAATTTGGTAAAACTGCTAGTAGATTAGGGTTAGTTGAGCCAAAATCAGCAATGGTCGAAGAAAGGATCAGAAGAGAGCCATGGGGCAAAGTGGAGAGGTGGAAAGAGAAGAGGAAGGTCTAGAGAAAGCTCCAGAAGGGTGGTATAACTAAATACATGGAGAAGCTTCATGGTTTTGATGCGAGGGTCACTAAAGCTATGGTTGATTCCTGGCAAAATGGCAAGGTCAAAATTGATGGAGTTTCCCACCAAATCACTGAGGGTCTTATTATGGAGGTCACTGGCCTTTCTCAGGATGGCTTGAATTTCTACAGGAATAAGAAGATGTCTGCCAATGCTGTCAATGACTTTGTCAAGGATGATAAGGAGAAAAGAAAACTGGTCAAGATTGACACCTTCTACGACATTGAGTCCATCAAAAAGTTCTAGAGGTATGTTCTCAGGATTATTATTGAATATATCACTCTTGACGCCAAGTTTGATAGAATAAGGACTCATCATTTTGTTTTGTTAAATCATTTTAGACACAAAGTGAAAATTTCTCTTTCGGTTTATATTTTCACCTCCATGGCCAAGAATATAGAGGGGTTTAAGAAATGCCCTATTAAAAACCCTGCCCTCCATGAGGGTCTTCTACTTCTAGTTTATGAGTTCTTAAAAACCCTCACTATTGGTAAAACCATTGGGGTTTCAGGAAATGCTTCAGAGGACACTACCAATTCTGATTCTGGGGATGAGCTTGAAGTGAAATCAGAGAAAATTGACATCCCATGCAAAGTTACCCCTGCTACCCATGATCCCTGCATCCCTAGCAGGAAGAGCCCTCGATGTCTTCCCCCAATCCCCCCCCCTCCTCATCTCAAGGAGGTGAAAGAGGCTAGTGATGATGAAGTAGAGTCTAATACAGAGTCTGAGGAGGAGGATTCAGAGACGGGGAAGGATAATGAGATGGAAGAAGATAAGGGAGAGAAAATGACAAGGAGGCGGTGACCCCTATGGACCCCAAGGATAACCCCAAGAAAAGAAAAGTAATCCAGGTCCTACCCGAGGATCATCCCAGTGACCTTGTTGACATGTCCCCTAGCCTCACCCAACCCAACTCGCCTCAGGAGGTTCCCATTTCACTTTCAAAGGAGATGATTGAAATCATGGTTGAAAGAATGGGGTAGGTTATCAAAAAGAATAAGAGGAGGGCCTGGAGGAACTTCTATGGGGACAAAGTTAGTTTGGGTATTGTTAGAGAACCTGCCAAAATCCAAGTGCTAGAGGACCTTGAGAAAAGCACCCAGTACAACGAGCTCATTGACCCTACTCTTTTGGTTCTCTCCAAAAATGTGCATGAAATTGGTTTCAACTTTCTAAATAATGCAAAGAATAGTCTGATTGACAACTTTCGATCCATCAAGTGGCTTTTTCAAGAAATTGAGGCTCTGAAGGACAGGAGCAACCAACCCAACAACTAGGGAACTAACAAGGACCAAGATGCCTGAGGAAGAAATGACCAGGTGGGTAGCTAGGAGAAAGACAGAGGTCAGGTCTCCAGAGACCATCACAATGATAGGCTCACCTAGCTTAAGCAGAAGGTCCAAAGGCTGGATTCTGTCCACCAAATAATCACCAAACAGATAGTGGACACCCTTCACACCTTGAATGAGAACATTGTCAATCTGGGGGACTATCTGACTACCACTGGCCTTGAAAGGGATGCAGAGCAGAACACAGAGCAAAGATTCAACCGGGATGTTCTTCAGAAAGAGGCCAGCGACCAGGTGAATCAGGGGAACCAGATGAACACTCCAACTAGGATTCAGGAGGGCAAGGCCAGTCAGAAGGACAATGATGCTGCAAAAATCTTGCAGGCCATGGACACAGATGACCACTAGCCTACTCGCCTATCCCTTCCTCTCTGGCCTTTGGTCACTAGCTTCAAGCCTTATTTTGTCTCTAGCCTTTTGAGGCAATTTTTTGTTTTTTTAGACTATTTTATTTAGCTCTTTTCGTTGTAAAACTTTAGGTTTCAGGATCCCTGTAAAACCTATTTTACCTAATCAAAAACATTAAATTATGTTTAAAAAGTGCTAAAAAAGAATAAATTGATTTTATTCTAATTTAAGATGGTACACACATAGACACATCAATAATAGGAAATGAAGGAGTGCAATATTGTGTAGATCTCTCATGAAGTGACTACAAGTTCCTCCCCTCATCTAATAGATGCACCAAAAAATATATATATAAAAGACACGATGGGTTAATAGGGTTAGCTTAGATGAAAATCATAATCATGAATAAAAAAGAAACCATATCCATAGTCATAACATTCATATAAATAATGTATCAAAACCATGTTCTAAAAGCATCGTTAAAAACCTGATCCAAAGTATGTTTCTAAAGAAAAATTAAAAAATCCTATGAAAAGTATAACCACATAATAGTGTCACAAGGGTGGCCATCACAAGATAAAAATATTCCTATATTGTTAACATGTTAATCCATAAGAGCATGAGGGCATTATTTGTATATACACGTGTATGTGTGTGTGTGTGTACACACGCGCACGCGCGCACACACACACACACACACATATAGATACATACATACATGTATGTATGTATGTATGTATGTATGTATGTTAATCCATAAGAACATGAGAACATATAAACTTATGTTAATCCATAAGAAGATGAGGTTATTATTTGTATATATACATATGTGTGTGTGTGCACACAGATACACACACACACACACACACACACACACACACACACACAAGAATGTATATATGTATACATATATGTGTTTGTAGCTTATATTCATTTCATCAATAATAATCAAATCACAAGATTCCATAAATTACAATAGATAGTATCATTACGATTGATTAAGGAAGGCTACCATGAAGACAATGTATCATTATAGATCATAGGAGATGCTTTGTGCTAGGTAGTATTTAAGATCCTAATATGAGATACATATTATTGAATAAGATATTACACTATCACATCCACTTAGTCCTATAAGGTTTTGTGTGTGTGTGTGTGTGATTGTCAAGTTGAAATATAGAACATAACATTTAGGGAAAAATAATCAAACGAATATCTACCTTAAAATAATCCTAGTATACTAATTCTAACTCCTAGTATCTCATATTATATGTTAGGGTTAGAAGGGCACTACAACATGAGTATTCCCACCTTGACTACATAATGAGATGCATTTCCTTTGATTATTTCTAATGCCTCATCTAGTGTTGCACATGAGATGTCTTTCCTATGAAAGTTCACATCTCATTTGAGTGCATCTAACACCTCTTCGAGTTTTGTGGAAATAAGCATTACCTATATGTGTGCACATGAAATGCATTTCCTCATAAAGTCCATATCTCCTCTGAGTGTATCTAAATCCTCCTCAATTTCTCAAACAACATATTCAAATATTGCCTCCTACCCCAACCATCCCCACTCCTTAAAGGGACAATTGTGACACAAAGTCCTCTCTTGTCTTCAAGGAGACAAATATGTCAAGCCCTCTCTACGTTTTAGGGAGAAATTTTTCAAGCCATGGATTTTCAAGGAGACATATATGATGCTTCTTATGCAATGAATCCTCTAAACAAGAAGTCATCTTGAGATGATAGGTACCCTCCCTCTTCAATTTCCTCCAACCTACTATAGTTTCTTTTCTATTCTCTTAAGTAAAAATATTTATCAACTTTAATACTAAAGGTGGGTTATCACCATTAGCTGAGTCATTTGTAAGTACTAAAAAATGTACAAAAGTGCGCCTCACCTTCAATTGCAATAAAATTTGTATTTTTCATCAACTTTCCATTAATGAGATCTTTGGCCTGCTGAATTCAATCCATCTATACATACATCCATTTTTATGATAATAATAACATTTAAATGCTCTTCTAATGAAACTGGTAGCTATATTTCTAGCAACCAAAGCACATTCCTTAACAATTTTATGACCCTTTTTTTTCTCATTCTTTCATCAATTAGAGAATAAATTAAACAATTTCTAAGCTAGGATTCATTATGTTTAAAATGAAACCAATATGATCAAAGTTGGAAGGCATATTGTTTAATTAAATTTCTTTCGCATCATCATCATAAGATTTATAGTTCACACTTGCAAGTTGGTTAAGAAGTGAATGGAATGTGCTTATATGATGTGAACAATATTATCACCTTCATTCACCTTTAAGCCAAGAAATTTGTACTTTATAGACATTTTTGTAGTGGAAGCTTGCAAACTAGTTAAGGTATTTAATCCAAACCCATACTTCCTTTGATATTTGACAAATCAATGTGATATAGACAGACAAATTCAATAAACAAAGTCCAATCAATGTTGTGATTCTGTGATCTTTAGCCATCCATTTTGTCACTTCATCTGGATCTCATGGTTTTTTGAGAGTCCCACTTATAATCTCCCATAAATATTTCTTAATTTTCAAAATGTGAAATTCAAACCCTTCAAATTTGGAAATTGTAGTTAATTTATCCATTGTGCTTATTATTCAAAACCTAAATATCAAAAACTAAAAGTCAAATTTTGATCCATGTTATCCACCATTTTCTTAAACTTTATACAATCTATTATAAGAAATTATAAGTATCATCCAATGAGAAATTGTTATTTGCCCTCTATAGGATAGGACAAAGAATTATTACTTGGCTGAAGAAACCAACAAGCTATCTATTGAAACCCTTGATCATGATAGATCTAATTATGGATCAATGACCTCTATGGAATTTCTTATGTCTACAAGCCCACAAGTCTCCACCATTAAGTGGACACTTCTTAATATTTGTTAATTAAATTTTGCAAATTGTGTCTCTATGCAATCAACAACACATAGAGTCACCTACAAATTATAATTTGAGCATGAAGACAAGTATTCATAAATATAATATATCATCATAGTGACCAATGGTTGTAGTGATATCCACATAAGAAGGAATGAAAAAATATTTCCCCTCTATGCTTTTAATAATCCTCTTAGGCTCCTAACATGGTGAAAATCTTCGAATGCATGGAATCTTCTCATAAGTCTGGACCAACTCAAACACTCACCATATCATTCTTCTTGATTATTACATTTCACAAGTGAAGGAACTATTATTTCTCTAATACCAAATGAAAGTTTTGGATGCATATGTCAATATTTTATTCATTCTGATTGTGCCTTTATAAAAGGAAAAATACATATAATTGGAACCATTAAATGATTTTATAATTGCTAGAAACTAATGGTGATTTCTATTGAAATTATTAATAAAACAATAATCCTACCAGAAATGTAATACCCTAATAGGTTAAAAATTATCCCCATTAGGACCTTTACAAATGCCCCATTTGGAGCAAGACCATGTTAGGAGTCACCTTGGTAAGGGATTTCCCTCTAGCCTTGTTAGGAGCTGTATCCTATTAGGATTAACTTGAATAAGGAATTTCAAACCCTAATTAAGGATCCACTTAGTTTATGGGATTTCAACTTTAAACTTGTTAAGATCTACCAAATTAAGGGATTTTCTTGGAAAACTTGTTAGGATTCAACAAGTGATGATGATTTGAGAACAACATTTCTCCTTTGCTAATACACATCCAATTAAGTAAAAAAAATGTTTTTCTTGTAGACTATCCACAATTTTCTCTCCATCACACCCAATATCCATGCTCTACAACTTCATAATTCATCAATCTACATATAAATACAATATTTCACTAGCTAGGATAGCCACTTCCTTAAACAAAATGTATTACATTTGAATTTTCACACTTCATTTGAGTCTACCAAAATGTATCACCAAATCCTAACAAATCATTTACAAATCCATGTCAAACTCCAAAAGAAATCGCACATCAATTTGATCAAGAATAGTCAAAAAAATTTAACCCTTCCAACATACTTCTATAACATCAAAAAATTTGATCACCATGATCAATGCAAGGCTACCTTATCATTACACATTAGATCTTCTACATCACCATGACACCTAGAATACACATCAATCAAATCATAATTGGTTGGGGACCTAACACTGATTCCAAATACTTTGTTAAATTGCACAAAGTTTGTTGAAACTATACTTTGTGGTATTCTAAATACCATGAAATTGCAACATAAATCACATAGCTCAATGAAGATAATTAGAATTGGATCCACACATATCTGATAGACCAATCAAATCATTCATCATTTGTTATTATTTATTCTTCTAGTTTCTTCAACAACCTTTTATCAATCATAACTTCTTCATATATGTTGCAACATTTGTAGATCAATGTACAACATCTAGTGACATCTCTAAGTCTCCCATAAGTTTCACACACTCTAATTCCTCTCCAAATTCTTCTACAACACTAGATCCAACTACTCACACACGTATAAGCTCATTTATCATAATGAAAACCATCATAATACTAAGTTATCATGAATGGAAATATAATAACCAGTCTCTTGGCATCAAACCTATACCATAACACTTCTTAGCACAATTTTCATAAGTTATGCCAACAACTTGTCATTATCACCCAACATCAAAGACCTAGAGTCAACTAGGCACTAAGGTCTTGAGCCCAACTGGCTACATGACTAATAACTAAGGATACCATCATGAATGAGTACTCCCAGTGCACACCAAAACAACCTTAGCTTCCACATGCATTACAACCTACCTTGGCACTAGAACTTATAACGCATCTACTCTTTGTGAGGAATTATATTCATGTATAAGAGAATGCTTCAATATAGAACTTTAACTTGGCTTCTAATACATTTTTCAAGGTATTATTTTCTTGGAACTCAATGGTATGTGCATGATCATGGTCAACCAAACTATGTTCTTAAGTGGCAATAAAAAATTAGCAAATCAGGGTTATGTCAACTTGAAGTGCAATTTTCTACTTGTTATAAACTTTATATCAAATTGTTGAGAGAAAAGAATCTCTAGGAAATTGAATTTAGTTTCTAAACTACTAGGCCTTATGTGAAATAAATGAAAAATGATTATTCAAAATTTTAAATTTTAATGCAATAGTACAAAAATAAGAAGTAGACATATGTCTGACCACCATAATCAAAATCAAATGATAATATTTTTAAATAATATTCTAGATAGAAGAAGTAGACTCATGCTTGGATATGACATATATTTTTGTGTATTTTTATTCTAAATAATTAATTAATTATTAATTTTCTACTTTGGTATTTTTGAAATAAAAGCAATCTTGTGTCTAACCACCTTAACTAATTCAAAACTCTACAAAATTTAATTTAATTTTTTTTCCTTATAGTAGAAGAAGCATAGAATGTGATACATCTTTTGGATTTCAAAATGTTGTACCATTTGAAAGTTATATTTATTTTTCAGGTAGTGTGTTAATCAACACTTTATACATAACTCCATTAGAAAATAAGTAATAATTACTTACTAAACTCATAATTTGACAAACCTTACATTTATGGAAAGCTAGGAACATTCTTAAGAAACCCTTTTCATTTCATCAAATTTTGAAGAAAAAAAGTCGTCAGCTACATGTTTGAAGAAAAACCACACAAGAATAGGCCAAAAACACACTTTCAGGACATTTTTAAATTTGACCTTATAGGGTTGGTATCAAAAGAAATAGTAGGCCTTATAAAGGTTTTAATTTTTTTCTTTTAGTAATAGGATGGGTGGGAAAATTTTTGGAATAAAATTTGAAATGCTTTGAGGCATTTTAGGACTACATATTTTTCAAATCGCCACTTTTTGGCACACCACGATCCTGTACATACCCTCAAGAATAAATTTTATTATGTTCTTTTTCCAAAATAAGATTATGTAAGATGATGAGAAAGAAAAATGGATAAACTAACAAAAATAATTGTTGATGGTACATTTCCACCAAAGATTTTATCATAAGTTAAATATTATATCTTTTTAGTAATCTAAGATTCTTCATTTAACCAAAAAAGAAAGAAACTAATGTAGAGGATTCAAAAAAGCGTAGCCCAAATAAAGTTGAACAATCTCTCTCTCTCTCTCTCTCTCTCTCTCTCACACACACACACACACACACACACACACACACACACACACACAATATTTAATCTTTTACTATTGCATATCAAGAGAATGAAAAAGTTTTACACTTAGTGTCACAGAGCACCAACACTAACCAACCATACAACAAAAAATCATAAGTCAAAAATTAGGCTATTACAGAGAGTTTATATAACCATAATACTTGTTAACATTCCAAATCAAAAGGATTATTCCTCCTCCTCTTCACTTGATTTTGAAGTAGTGAATCTCATGGGGAAAGGCATGAATGGCCTAGGAAGATCATCCCTTTCCACTGACTGCTTCTTCCACATACCCTTAGTACAAATCTTATGTATAAGCTGAGCAAGGGGGATATTAAATTCATCCATAAGGTTGCTTCTTTTTTTCTCCTTTATGGTGGTAAATCCATACTTGAGATCTTTCTTGGTCAATAGTCCTTTACCTTCTTGTATGAATTTCTAAAATTGCTCCTCCTTCAATTTGAATATGGTTATTACCTACACAACAATATCAACACATATGAGTCTCCTCAGAGACTCAGTAAGATTCTTTCTTTACCTTGAACAACATTATTATTCCTTAACTTCCATATACACTAGAGAATAAATGAAGAGAGAATAGTCTAGAAAACATTAAGGTTATTGATGCTACAATAGATTTTTCCATAAATAATATTCTCAAAAAAGAAATTAGTATCAAAATCAAATCCAAACATATGCCAAATATCCCGGGAAAAAGGGAATTGAAAGAACACATGGACAACTAATTTAGGATAGGAGAAAAAAACACAACTATTAGGGTCACTTATTGGTTTACTGAAGGGAATTTTATCTAAAAAAATCTCCAAAAAAAGCACACAATTTTAGGTTCAACAAGCCTAGCCCAAAGATGGATAATATTTTTTTCCAGACATTATGCTCGATGGAATGCAAGATTTAAGATGGTCAAGGATGTTTGTGTTGGGGGTAAGGATGGAGTACACATACTTGGTCTTAACAAGGTGCAAGGGAGTGGAGTTGGGCCATCTCAACTGAAAGAGCAAGAATCACTAGAACACCATTCCAATCTAACTCCTACAGCATCAAGAGCAATCTTAATTCATAGAGTAAGTTCTCCTTTGGGATTCTTGTAAGAAGTATTTAGATTTAAGCTCTTTCCAATCTATTAAAAAACCATTATATAGAATATCGTTGAAGTTCTCTATACCAACTTTAGCCCATTGTTTTCATTGAATAGCCTTGCAATAAGGCTAGAGGCTTGAAATTGCTTTTTCAAGTTCCACCATATTGAACTATTTCTACACCAGATGTTACCATATTCCTCTATTTTTTGACTAATACCCAAAAGTGATTGCACCTTAGCCCAACACTTCCAGATAGCTTTAAACACATTAGAGCCCCCACCTGTTATTTTATAGTCCAATGCTAGGAAGTCAAATTCATTAAAATTATTCCAAATATTTTCTCTACACAAATGTTCTCTACTCAAGTTATTTTTGATAAGTATTGTCCCAGGTTCATCCCCTTGTGCACCTTTGGAAATCCATTTCACCACTAAGGCTATGCCTTGATCCCTAAGGTTTTTCGAACCAAGACCTCCTAATTCCTTGCTTTTTCTATACCACTCCCACCTGATGACATGAGTTTTAAAAGTACCCTTCCCATCAAACCAAATAAAATCTTGGATGACTTTTTGTAAAAATTGAAATTGCTTGACATTGAAGAGCCAACCTAAAGAAAAGTATATTGAATAAGAGGAAAGAATCTTTTGACAGACCTAGATTCATCCTTCCATGGATACAAACATAGTATTCCATTTTTTGAGCTTACAAATAATTTTCTCTCTGACCCAATTCCAAATATCATTAATGTTAGGATTTATGGAAAAAGAAATTCTAAGATATTTAATGGAGGATTTGAGTTCCACCCCAAGAGGATAGATTAAGAGAGAAATTTTGCTTCTAGAGGCTGCATAAAAGAGATCCAACTTAATCATCAAGTGCACCATATTAGTCTCATTGAGTTTAAATAATATTGATGTGCCATATGTAAACTAAATATTAGAAATCCCATTCCCATTTGGTAGGAGGGGACCTAAAACCTTTGGAGATAGAAAATTATCTGTAACTAGTGAAGGGCTTCTACAACTATCACAAATTGTACTAGGGAAAGGGAGCACCCCTGCCTAATAGACATTGAGATTTCAAACCATTCTGACCTAACCCTATTCACCTCTATGGAGGAGGCATTAATATCCTTAAGAAGAGTGTCCACCATATGAACATACATTTTTGGAAACACTAGGGCTCTCACCATCATGAAGATGAAGCCCCACTCCACCCTATCATAATACTTCTCATAATATATTAGTAGCATCCCAATATCCTAACCTAAATATTTCACCTAGTGCATAGTTTCCCAGCAAGTGAGGAGGTTCTCTAGTATATATATTTCCTTGACAAAGCATGTCTATGTCTGGTTGATGATCTTAGGGAGAATAAGAACTATCCTAGAGGCAAAAATCTTAGCCAAGATTTTATAAGATACATTCAGGAGTGTGATAGGTCTCTAGTTCTTAATTTATTTTTTGTCACCTCCCTTATAGATTAGTTTGATAAGCCCATCATTGATGTTCTTTCCCATTTAACCTTTCTCAATGGAAACCATGTATAGTTCTTGTAGGATGGAAGAAATCCAATCTTTCTTGACCTTGAAGAATTCCATTATGGTCCCATTCAGTTCTGGGGCTTTCTCTTTGCTCAAAATAGAGATAACATCTTTAATCTCTACAAGAGAGATAGGGACCTCCAGAAATGTTGCATCCAATTATGAAAATTTCTTAGGAAGAGTAGCTTGAATCTTGCTTCTTGCATTTTCCATGTCAACCCCATCATCTTCTAAAGAAAAAAAAGTTTTATAATATCGAGTAAAGGCACCAAGGATGCTCTTTGAATCTGTGAAGTTGGAACCGTTCTCACATACACACGTAATCTAATATTTGGCTTCCTTAACTTTCAAAACTTTTTGAATCTAATACCATCTTAAGCTAGTTAGCCCTGTATGAAATTCAGGCCCCTTGAATCTTTTTGGTTTGAACTCATGCTTAGTCTTTATAACCACCTCTAGAGTTTGAGGGTTTGAAGGTTGATTCTAGAGAGAGGATTCAACTGATTGGAAGGGCTTGATCAAGGAGAGTTCCAAAGCTCTGACATCCTTGGCTTTTTTTTCTACATTCTTGAATAGCTTTTTCCAAGAGTTAATAGATAGGGTTCCAACAAGTGATGGCATTTTCATGTCTACAAATGGTATAGTTATACCACTATATAATTTTGGAATTTGCAAGCACATCTTGGTCATCTAACAATGAAGAATTGAAAGAAAATGATCTAGGGTTCTTGAACTTGGATTGAGGGAATCCAAGTTTTAAAATATCAACTAGAATAGGGTGGTAGTTAGACAATGAATATGGTAGAACCTAGATAGGATTGTTATCAAAGGGTTTGGAGAAACTAAAGAAGTATTTGTTATGAAGTTTAACTAGTTACCCAAGGATTGATGCCTCAAATCAACAAGGGGATCAATGAGATTGAGTTTACTCAACATTCTAGACCAATAGAAATGTTCATTTCCTTTCCATTCAAACTTCAATCCACCCATTTTATCTTGAGGTCTCTCCACCATATTAAAGTCTCTAGCCACTTTTCAAGGGATATTAGGTAATTCAACCAACCATTGCCACAATTTGATTCTGTCAAAATGATCATTAGGACCTATTATCTAAAAGCTTGCACCCTTGTCCAATGTTTTTACCTAAGGAAAATATTGTGAAACATGGAAATAACCTCCAAGCTATGGGATTTGAACTATGAGGTTGAGTCTCCAGAGAAGGCTGACTTCTTTTGCTATTAGGATGCACCTAACTACTCTTGGAAGGGAAAAGGGGAGAAGGCATGCACAATACACTAACCTAATCTACCCTAAGGAGGTAATGCACCAAAATAGAGTGTTCAAACCAATCTTTGCCCATATATGCACACTTGAATAGTTATGACATCAAAGATATATAGATTCAGACTTGTAAACTCAAAATCACATGCAAATTAGGCAACCAAAATGAATAACACAAGGAATAGGAGAATTCACTTATATATCATTCATAGGTCAAAAGAGATACAATCATGCAAATTGTAGATAGCCACAAAATATTGAAGAGAGGAAAATAGATCTTGCATAGTCATCAATGGGTGAAGGAGATAAGGCAGAATGTCATTAGGCCAAAAGGAAAAGGGGATTTATAGTGAACTTGTAGAGAAATATCAAAGAAATAGAGAAGAGTCGACTAGTCCCTAAGAAGGGTTACAAAATTTTCTTTTATAGTGCAAGCATAACTAAGATAACTTCCATTGAAAGTCACCTTACAACTATTGCCATTAAGTCTTACAAAGAACAATCATTGCAAATCTAGAAGATCAAATTTTGGAACAAATCTAGATGCATAAAATCATCAAAATTGAACCTTGAGAAGAAAAAAATAGTGACCATCAATGCATAACTAAGAAAAATGAGTAACCCAAATGGCCACCTAGAAGCTCTTTGTATTTATTGTGCATGGGGGGAGTCATAGAGTGCTTTCAATTGATCAAGATGTTGGATTTTCCATTGAATTTTGCCTCTTTCTAGCCTTTTTGATGTGCCAAAATAACAAAGATCAGCAAGTTGATGACACGAAATGTTAGAAACTGATACATGGCCCAATGGTGTTATGATGTTGTACCACCCTGTAACTTTTCATACATGTTTGACCTATTGATTGCCTATGACCCAACCACCTTATTTTATTAACCTTTCAGTTCTATGAGACCACAACTAGAAACCATTAGACTAACTTTTTACCATTTGTTGCTAGCTCCCTACGAAATGTGGGCCACTTGTGCACATGTCCTCATGTCACTTCCCCACATTGTCTAAAGATCGAGCAAGTTTGTAAGGTGAGAAAGCGACAATTGTTGATCTAAGAAGATCAAACGATCATGAAAGACCTTAGTTATTATTACACCTCTATTTTAAGCTTTTCAGGCCCGTTGAACACTCAACAACCACCTCAACATCCACGTAAACTTCTGACCAATTAGAACCCCCTAACCTGCCATACTACTCTGACATATCCACACTTTTGGGATGTATAAGAGGGATGACATCATAAAATCCATGTGTCAGAATGTCACTTTGTCACATTGTGTAAAGTTTGAGCATCTTCAAAAAGTGACAAAGCAACGATCGTTGATCTGAGAAGATCGGATGACCTAGATGAAACTACAAGTTGTGGACCCCTATCAACATTACAACCAATGAGAAATGACCCAAATGAAACTACAACTTGTGGACCCCTATTAGCACTGTGACCAATGAGAAATGACCCATATGCCAGCTCACGTGACACATTTGTTTGACCATTTTGGTAGCCCACTCAAGAAAATAGACCCACAATGTTAGGTGTCAACTTGTTGCATTCTTGAATTGTCTAAAGTTCATTCTTTTTGGCAAAGCAAGAATGCGACGCCCATAGATCTAGGAAGATCTAATGGTGGAAGAGATGTGGGCTTGTGGAAATAGTAAATTGCACAGATAACCTAGGAAATAAAATATAACCTGAGGTTCTAAAGATATATATTTTGTGTGCCCTATTTTAAATATTTCAAATATATGAATGTTGAAGCGTTTGAATTCAAATCATTTAGTTTTGGTGGGAAGGTATTTTTGGTTAACAGGACCATAAACAAAGTAGATGCCAAATTCAAAATTGTTAGATTTAAAGGAAGCCCATGCTACTCTGTTACAAGGTGAGTTACTCCAGTTGGTGATTTTCTTTCTATAATTTGGGTCGATCAGTAGGGTACTTCCCCCCTTCCCCTTAGGATGTTTAGTTGAGAAGGTAGAAACATCCTTCCAAATGAATTCTAGGGCAATTTCAACTGAAAAACCTACTACCTTAACCACTTGAATCAATAGTATATCAATATTTTTAACCCACTTTAAGAATCTTTTAATAATGTATTTTTGATATGATGTTTCTAGACCTCTAACATTCTAGGAAGCTAGTTTCAACTTGTCCATAGAATGACTTATTTATCAGTATCCATTAGGGTCTAAAACCCCTTGAAGAATTTTGGCATTTTGGTTCTAGCCATCTTGAAGGCCTTAGTATTTTCACTTGCATGAGTGAGCCTTTCCCTTTTTCTCTTTATCAGTTCACCACTTTCCTAAATAACATAGTTATGCTTTCGACTATCTTTCCCTTTTTTGACATAAAATACATATACACCATCGTCTGCCTTACTGGTTATCTTAGATAAATCCTCCACCCCAACCTCTAGAATGACAATAGACTACACCTCCTTTTGTCAAGAAATTGCCTCTTGCAGATGGCTCCACATAATCCACATTGGTTGGGAGATCCCCTTTCCTATCAAAAATTAAATTTCTAGAGTTTGATAGAATAAAAATGAGGGAGTAGTCATGAAGTCTTTCCTCTTCATTCAAGCAATCCAACTTTTGGGTGATTGGGGCTTCTCTAGTCATGTTTCCTGGGTTCTCCGAGCCAGCTTGCCCATAAGAGGTAATTTCTAGAGGAGAGGCAAACTCTACTATGCTTCTGGTCAAGGTGGGGAACAACTTAACAACCGAGGAGGATGTTTTTATGGAATCTTTTTTGGCCTTAAATATTTTAAAGACCTAAAGGCCAATTTTTGGCCATTCAAATGATGATTACTACCAGCAGAAGGCTTTGGTTCTAGCCCAAATTCTAGAGTTTGAGCTTTTGGTACAGTTTCAAGCTCTTCCATTGAAGCTTGAACTATCAAAATTTTGGGATTCGCTAAGGGATCAACAAATTGGTCTCTCAAAGCATCTAAGGAAGCTATAATTTTTTTCGCGTCCTTCAACCATTGAGATGCTAGAGGGTTGAGAGAGATTTGATCAAATTCTTTCTAGACAACGATGATAACAAACTTAATTTTAGGGGGTTGTTTAGAAGGAGGCAAGGGCTCAATCTTATGGGGTTATTTGCCAGCAATAAGGGGGCAATGCTTCCTTTTGTGGCCTTCCTATCTACAAAGATAACATGCATTAAGCCCTCCAATATATTCAATGGGGCACCATACTGGTGGGGTTCCCATATCCAAGAAATTTTTTTGGGGCATTGACATGAGGGAAGATTGAGATAAGAATTCTAATAACAACATTAGGGATTATGGTTTATAAGTGATCAGTTTTAAGAACCTTTCTGAACAAATCGAGCAGTTGTGGAATGAAATTCCAAACATAGGGAGGAAGATTACTAACCTTTATCTACCTTGGGCTACCTAGGGCTAGGACTTATTCATTAATTGAATCAATAGACCATGCTAGAGCCCTAAACTTTGCATTACCTACTTTCTAGAATTATTTGTCCACCATGGTTTTTTGGGAATTAAGGTTGCAAAATATTACTATAAATAAACCTCTCTATAACATATGACAAAAAGAAAAATGGTGCCCTAATTTGTGATCCCAAATCCTTTGAAACCAATCATTCAGATAATTCCTTAACAAAAAATTGAGAGGGTCCATTGCAGCAAAAAAGATTACAGTGTTCCTTAACCTACTCTTCTCTTTATCTAATTCTACTATCATCTAGTCATTAGGTTTAATAATGAGGCAGGCTGAAGAATTTTCCTTACCTCCATCTTCATGCCCATCGGGTTGAGCAGTTGGGGGTGAAATTCCTATGATGAACTTGGTGTTGGCTAGGATTGGGGAGATTCCTTGAAGCACTTGTTTGAACAAGTTTTTGCCTCCTCCATCTACTGGTTTATCTGTGACTTCCCTTTTTTCTCCATTATGAGTAGTAAAAGGATTTTGGAAACCTGAGTGGCTACAAGAGTTGGGTAGGTTGTTCTTCAATTTCATTGAAGAGTTATCATTGTGAGTATTTATTGCAACTATAGTAAATGCTTTGAGTCGGTTAGTCCTATCAACCCCTGGCGAGGCTGAGGCCATTAATGCCAGTATGTAGGGGATTAATGAGGTCTCTATGGAAGCTTGGTTGTAGATTACTCTCCCTTCGATTCTCTCCTCCTTTCTATTTTCCCCATAATTCTTAATCTTTTAGTTTTTTTAAATTTTTTTTTTAGTCTGTTCTTATACATAGTTAGAGAACTAATGTTTTCAGTAAAAGCATTGAATTAATTTGTATTACAAATAATTTTCAAATTCTAAGGTTTCTATAAGGATTATTTTTAAAATCTATTTTTGTAGTATAATTTCTTATTTATGATTGGTTGGACACAATTTTGCTAGGGGTTATTTTATTTTCTAACACAAAAAATTATAAAAAAGTAAGTAGATAACTACACATTTATTATTGCATTGTCAAAGTATTCTTAAGCTCCAATACCTGACATATGTTGATTTTATAGTGGTTCATACTTTGAATCTCTATAACAAATCATTTAGCATGCATTATTTCACTATTGAAAATGATTTATCACACAATTTTGTTTTTTTCACATCTAAACTCATTATTATACAAAATTTAAGATCTATAAAAGCAAAAAGTAACTTTCATAAATTGTGACAATTATAAAACCATAAAAGTCTTTGATATGGATGAGTGTTACTTAGAGGGAAATATTTATCAACTAATAATTAAATTTAGCCAGTCTATTGACAATGCATTTTTCAATGATTAGGGATAGAACAAAAGGTAATAATTTTTAAAATTTTATTTATTAAGAAGTTATCTTTTTAAATAAAGGAATATTAATTTTATTTGTTTTTTATTTTAATTATTATAAAATCAATAAAATAAAATTCAACATTCATAAAGTAAGACACTGATTTTTTTCTCATTCTAGATGTTTGGAGAATAATTATAGCATTTTAGAAATAAAATTGTTGAATCTTATTTTTCAATTGATTTTCATTTATATAATATGAATATACATTAATATTTTTATAATTTAATACAATAAATTTATTACTAATCTTACTGGGTGAAATGTAGTCTCATGATACTTTTTCCTTTTTTGTTCAAGAAGATCAATAATTTAATTTTCCAAATGAAAATTTCTATCCATTTTAGCTATTTTCTAACCCTTGGAGGCAGGGATTGTAGCTCAACCAAAGCTCTTGTTATAAATAATGTTACATTAAAGATTATATTTTTAAATAATCTAAGAATCTTCATTTAATGACAAGTAAGGAATCCTTCTTAGTGTAGAAGATAAGAAAAATAACAACCAAAGGGATAAGGAATTATTTATATGTTTTTATCCAATGTTAACTATATTAAATATTAAAACATTTAGAGAGTACAAATAATTATCTATAAACTTGTGTATTATGATAATGGAATATTTATTATTTTAAATAAATAAATATTTGTATTCATTGTATATTGATTTAATATAATAAGTATTATGGTGACTCTCAAAGTAGAATAATCAAGAAGAGAATTGGCTAAATCATAAAATAAAACCTTGGTAAGATTTACATTTTAGTTGAAGATTTAAATGATTCCCATCAAGAAGTTCTCAAATACACCAGTTTTAGAGATTGTGAATACTTCCTACTAATTCAAAACTAATGGGAACATGTATCAATTATAAATAGAGATTTGATGCAATGTAGGGGAAACGATCGAGTAGCCGCCTAGGCTAACTTTGTGCAGCTATAGTTCCTAATTTGCATTTTGAAATTTTTTGATTTTTTAGTGAACCTCCATGGGCGAGTGAAGTGCTTAAAGCTTATCTTTAGACTTTCCCACATTTACATCTCTGTAGAACTTATAGAGTGTGAGGTGGTCTAAAAGTGCCATTTTAAAACATTTGCCCAAAATTCGTCACATGAATCCCCCAATAGTCGTTCACACAAAAATAGTACTTTTTGCACAAATGGACCAATCAACAATTAAGAAAATTAAAAAATGAACAAAAGTGAACGACTATTAGTATTCATTGTGATTTGTTTTGGCATGTTTGTGTAGATATAAATAAATTCTCGTCCTAGAAATGCACTTGTGATCTGATAGGATGGCTCATATTTTGTTGTTAAGTTCTCGTGTTATATTATTATATCTTTGGGCATTTAAGCCCAAGAATAAGAGGCCAAACTCCCCAATATGGCACTAAGTACTTAATATCATACTACAATCAATACATATGCTTTAGACAAATTTGCACCTTCTAAGTTGACAAGTTAAATTATGTGCAATGAGGAAAGATATCCATACCAATATTTGAATTATAGAACTTGAAGAGTGATGAAGCATTTGAAGTATCACATTATATGTTTAAACATACCATGCATGCTACTAGACAACCATAAGTAGTTGGAATAACTCCCCAACTATGTATTATTCTCATCTTGATTATCAAATGGAACTCACACTATTTTTAATCATTAGCACTGAACAAAAACTAGGATAGAGATATAGATAGAGATAAATAATAGTATACAACAATAACAACATAAACATATAAGCAAAGGAAAAAAAGATAGATAATATAGAGGATGAAGAGGAAGAGAGAAAATAGTAAGATAGAGTGATACCAATATAAGTTGTGTGTGTGAGAGACCGAATTAAATATATATATATATATATATATATATATAACAAATATTTAAAATAAAATTATGGTCATAATAAAGAATTAAAATATATTATATTTTAATTAATGAAACTAAGAATTTAATTTTTATATTAAAACTCACATTTCTATAAGAAAAAATGAAATGTATTGAAATATAAAAATATTTTATATGTCAAACTAATTGTTTAATTTTACACAATTAGAGAAGGTTTACTATTTAATGTTTTGTATTTCCAATTTTTTCATAAAATTAAGTAATTTTTAATTATGAAATAATATCTATATAATTTAATATGTACATTTATAAATAATAAATAGATGTAATACATATAAATTTGATGTAATAAATAAGAAATAAAATATAACTATTTCATTTTAATACATAGTTTATAAAAACCTAATAATAATTTATATATCTTTAAGAATTGAATTATTTCTATTTTGTGGTTATTTCTTTAGTATGTTTTTTGATATAAAATATAATTATTAATTTAATATTAAAATATATATTTAAGTTTTAAATATATTTAAACTAAGTGATAAATTGTTTTTAAAAAAATATTATTAATAAAAAAAATATAATTTAAAAATTGTAACAGTTATCAATTATACATATTACAAACACTATTATAAAATATAATTAAAAAATAATTTCATTTAATTTATTTTTATAAAAGTAAAATAATAGTAATAATTTAACCACTTTTATTAAAAAAAAAAGTTTTAAAAAAATTAGAAATTCAAATAGAAAGATATAACATATTGAAATTATATTAAAAAGACATATATATATATATATATATATATATATAATTTGAACTTATGCATTACATAAAGTTTTAGGAACAAGTTAAATATCAAATAGTCAAAAATAAACATCAATGTAAAATTGATAATAAATATATTTAAAATAAGAAATTAAAAATATTTAATACATTGTGATAATTAATATTAATTAGACATGTTATGTGAGGTGGAAGATAAAATGATTTGAAAAAATAAAATCTTATCAACTTGTTACAAATGTGGAAAAGATAAAAATTAATACATTCATTAATGCAAGATGAAGTTGTTAAAAAATATTTGTATTTTTTGTTGAAGAAAATTAATTTTCTCCCCCATCAAAAATAGTATGGACCAAATAGAATAGATGAAAAATGTGATTTATAAAATAATTAAAAAAAATTAAAAAATAAGCATTTGAAATCTCATATAATCTTTTAAATTCTTGAATTTGATTGGTTAGTTTTAATGTCATATTTGAATTGACATGGATGGATGCATAAGTATTCCTGCCTTGGCAGGAACTGATAACAAATGACTTTTTTCCCTATCTATTATGATTTTATGTTATATCTTTTGATTGTAACCACAAATTCTTCTTTCGGATTTCCAAACTTTATAAAGTGGATATTATGAACTAAAAAATATTCGACCATACTTTTTGACTTGGGAACATTATTCATCCATGTGTGAAACTTACGAATATGTTTTCCACTTCCCCAACGAATAATACATGTGGAAGGCAAGCATGTCGTCCATTTTCGCCCCACTGCGGGGAACGTCGGTGAAAGTTTCTTATTACTTTTAGACTCTCAATATGTCAATGACACATTTCACTTTATCTTTGTCCTTGGCAATTATCAATTTCATTTCACAGTAGCCGATGCATTGCTTTCCTCCGCCCATTCGCTTGTTCCCCGCACTCCTTGCCTCTCTTCATTTCTAATTCAAGGCCATGGGAAATTGTGTCAGTTCGGTGTTTAGCATTTTTTTTAGTTCTTTCCCTTCGATGGAAAATCCACCCACTTCCGCGCCTCGAGGACACCTAGAAAATGCTTTTAGTGGAATTGCAGCGGAAGCATCTTCAGCATCGACAAAGAAGGGGCATTGGGACGTGTTCATTAATCATCGAGGTTGTGATGTTAAGCACAAATTAGCCAGTACCATCTACCACACCTTAGATCTGCTTGGCTTGCGTGCTTTTCTAGATGAAAATGAGCTTGATTTGGGAGATTCCATACCAGATGAGATTCAGGATGCGATGCACTCTGCCGGACTTCACATTGCTATTTTTTCAGAGAGGTATGCAGAATCTCCCTGGTGTCTGGCTGAGCTTGCATTTATGGTACAATCTGGAACTAAAATACTTCTCGTCTTCTATCATGTCAAACCCGACGATCTCCGATGTGTTAGAAACAGTCAAATCCACGCTTCCAAAACCACGTCACTATGCTATTATAACTAAACTACAGGTGTGTTGCATATTTTGTTGGTAATAGATAAGAACATCCCCCTTAAACTAGGTCATACAGCATTGCAGTTATCCACATCATCCTCTAGAAACATCTTTTGTAAATGCACTCATAGTGTAGGCACTCTATATATAGAGGCAATTGGATACATTTGTGATCAATCAGTTTTATGAATAAAATATGTTCTTAGTTTAGTGTTTATTTCTGATTTTCATTGCCTACTATATTAGATCTCTTATTTTTTCTCATGGTATCAAAGCCTAGCTTAGCCAGGTTCAGCTGGAGATTCATTTAGAGGTTCAGCTAGAAATATTGCTAGAGGGTTTTGTTGAAGGAAAATATATTGCTGGAAATGGTTTGTTTGCAGGGCTATTTTTTTTGGAGTGATATTTGGTTGTAGGGCTGTTATGCTGCTAGAATATTGCTAGATTTGTTTGAAGGCTAATTTTTTTGCTAACATGGGTTCTTCAAATGAAGTTTTGTCTATCTTTGATGGAAGTGGTTTTGCAGATTGGAAGATTGCAGTCAAGAATGCTCTAAGAGAGAAGGCTTTATGGAGGTTAGTAAATAAAGAAATTGGGGAACCTCAACAAACTGATAGAGAAAAGGAGTTATGAAAATGCAAGTTGGAGCAAGCTAGAGGTATTATTGGTAAAGCTTTGAGCCCCAATCTAAATAGAAGATTTGTTGATATTGATAACCCAATAGAGCTATGGGAGACTTTAGAAAAAGATTGTAAAGATGCAGACATGGCTAGCACGTTTAGTATAGAAGAAAAATTGATGAATTTAGATCTATCTTATTTTGAAAAAATGTCTGATTACTTCAATGAAGTTACTTTTTTAAATACTCAGCTAAAAAAAATAGGTGTTGAATATGCAAAAAAAGATTTTCAGTTGATTGCAATGGTAAAATATGCAAAAAAAGATTTTGAATGTGAAAGTAAGCTTCCCCAGCCATATAAAGTATTTAAGGAATCAAGGAAAAGGGTTCTTCAACTAAATCCTAACACCCCCCAGCAAACTTTTGATCAATTTTGCAAATCTGTTTTAGATGAAGAAGTTCAGCTTATTAAAGAAGGGCATATTAAGAAGAATCATGCATATACAACCAAAAGTAAATTTTTTAGAAATGATGAAAAAAAGAATTGGAAAGGAAATAATAAATTTTGAAATCATGAAGGTTCTAATCATTTTTCTAGAAATGATGGTGCAGAAAAGCAAGCTGGAAGAAAGCTTTTTATTTGCAGGTATTGTGGAGGTGAGAATCACATGGAGAAGTTTTGTTTGAAGAAGAGGGACAATGAAAGGCAACAATATAAGCCCAAGCAAGAAAGGTTTAAGGATGGAAAGAAGGATAATCATAGTTTCGTAGCTATCTCTTTAAAAAGGCAAGAGAAATCAAATGAGGAGGTAATTGCTACACCCAAAAGTAAATCTAGTGTTAAAGGGGGATACTTTGCTTCAGATTCTAATAAAGAATGGATTTTAGATTCAGGGGCATCATCTCACATGACTAGGGATAGATCTTTGTTTATTGATTTTTATGAAAGGAAGAATTCAGATCAAGAAATTTCTATTGGCAATAAAATGAAACTTCCAGTTTTAGGAACAGGAACTGTTAATGTAACACATGGGTCTTTGAAAAATATTTTATTGGTTAAAGGATTGGGGGTGAATCTTATTTCAATATACAAAATAGTTCAAGCTGGATATGAGTTTGTTGTCAATGCTGATCAAGTTATTGTTAGAGATAGAAAAGACGCAAACAATATAATTGCTATTGGTAGAGTTGATCATGAAGAGAATCTATTTAAATTTGTGGGGTTTCTTGATGATAAATATACACTCTCTCATGCTTTTATTGCTCAGATTGATTATATGTCACAACTTTGGCATGCTAGACTTGGACATTTAAATTATAGAAAATTACAAGATATGATTAGAATGGATATGGTTAGAGGATTAACAAAAATTTCAGCTTGTGAAGGTGTGTGTGAAGGTTGTGTGTTAGGGAAACATCATCGAGATCCTTTTGATTCAGGTAAAGTATGGAGAGCTAATCATCCATTGCAACTTATTCATAGTGATTTATGTGAACTAGGATATCCTTCACTTTCAGGTGCTAGGTACCTTCTCACTTTTATTGATGATTATAGCAAGAGATCATGGGTTTATTTTCTTGAAAGGAAAAAAGAAGTGTTTGAAGTATTTCAAAAGTTTAAGGCATTAGTTGAAAATCAAAGTGGCAAAACAATTAAATGTTTAAGGACAGATAATGGGGGTGAATATTGCAATTATGCTTTTGAGTCATTTTGTGAAAATTATGGTATTAAGGTGCAAAGAACAGTTCCTTATACTCCTCAACAAAATGGGGTGGCTGAACGAATGAATAGAACTCTTTTAGAAATGGCTCGTTCTATGTTGCATTTTAAAAGTTTGCATAATAAATTTTGGGGTTTGGCTATTTCTTGTGCTGCACATATTATAAATAGAATCCCCACCAAAGCTCTCACAAATATCACCCCTGAAGAAGCATGGAGTGGTAAGAAACCTCACATTGGATATTTTAAAGTATTTGGGTGTATTGCTTGGACACACATTTCTGATGCACAAAGGGAAAAGTTAGAACCAAAGAGTCATAAGTGTTTGTTTATGGGTTATAGTGAAGAATCAAAGACTTATAGGTTATATGATTTGACAACAAACAAGGTCTTTGTTAGTAGAGATGTGAAGTTTGATAAGCATTCACAACTTATAGCCACTCCTTCTCACTCTACAACAACAAATGCTTCTCATTTTTCAGATATTTTAGGAAGAAATGGAGACTACATTGATGAGGATGAGTTGTGCACTTCTACAAATGATGAAAATACTAGTGAAAACAACACAACTAATGCTTGTAATCAGACATTTTCTGCAGGTAGTAATGATGAAAAAGATAACTTTTCAGCTAGCCAAAAGACAAGGAGTGTTGAAGAAATATATAGGCAAGGCTCAAAGATCCACGGGAGGAATGGTAGTGCTCTCATGGCCAAAGTATTACAAGTAAATGACCCAAGATCATATGAGGAAGCTAGAGGGAAGAAAGAATGGGAGTAAGCTATGGAAGAAGAATATGATGCTTTGGTGAAAAATAAAACTTGGGAACTTGTGCAACTTCCCAAAGGTAAGAATGTCATTGGTTGCAAATGGATTTATAAAACAAAATTTAAATCAGATAGTGCTATAGAAAAATTTAAAGCTAGATTGGTTGCTAAGGGATTTAATCAAAAAGAGGGTGTTGATTATGAAGAAACTTTTGCTCCTGTCATTAAAATGAATACAATTAGAATTATTCTTTCTTTGGCTGCAAGTCTTGGGTGGCATATTCATCAAATGGATGTAAAAAATGCTTTCTTAAATGGAGATTTATATGAAGAAATATATATGGATCAGCCACCAGGTTTTGTAGATCAGCAACATCCTAATCTTGTTTGTAGATTAAAGAAGTCACTTTATGGGCTTAAACAAGCACCAAGAGCATGGAATGAGAAGATTGATAGGTATTTTCAGCTTCATGGGTTTCAAAAATGTAAATCAGATCCAAATCTTTATGTGAAGAGAGTGCAAAATGAAATTATTCTGGTTGCAGTTTATGTGGATGATTTACTCATAGCTGAACCAAATATTGGGTTAATTAGTGATTTCAAATCAGATCTTAAAGGGGCATTTCATGCGCAGATACTCCTTAGCCATGTTGGATGACTGGAAAAGCGCCCTGCAGAAGGTCTCATATCTCTCTGGTTACATGCTCCACAGCCATAATGAGTAAATTATGCAATTTCCCGCCTTAATTCCCAAATTTCATCGAATCATTTGCATGGTACATATATTTTTCTGCCGTAGAAGTTTGTTTCATCGTATTTCCTTTCGTTTGTAAATGGATAGTGACGAAGGAAAGGTTCTGAAGAGCATTGTGAATTCGGTTCTGGGAAAAATGAAAAAGGCGCCTCTGGAGGTAGCCAAACACCCAGTTGCAATGGATGAGATCGTAAAAAGGTTTGAAAGAAGTATTAAGAGTCAGGGTGAGCAGCATGCACAGATTGTGGGAATATTAGGGTTTGGCGGCTTCGGAAAAACTACTCTGGCAACAGAGCTTTATAACAGGAAATGCTCTTCCTTCAATCGCTCCTGTTTTCTGCATGATGTGCGAGATGCAGCATCCAAGAACGCTCTGCATGCCAAACAGAAGAGACTGCTGGAGGATCTCCGTATACAAAATGTTAAATCCTTTGACAATTATAAGGAAGGCAAGGCAATTATAGCAGATCGTTTGAAAAGTGTTTGGTTTCTCGTAGTTTTGGATGATGTGGACCACGAGGATCAAGTGGATGCTCTGTTGCCCCCATTGGAGAGCCTCGGATCGGGTAGTCTGATCATTGTCACAACCCAGGAAGGCAGAGTACTTACAAGGTGCGGCATCACATCCATCTACACAATGGAACCACTGCAACATCTTCACGCCAAACAACTCTTCTGTTGGCACGCGTTCTTGCAGCCTTCCCCACAAGAAGACTTTGATGAATTAGTTGAACTTTTCTTGGGAGCTTGTAGCGGATTGCCCTTGTCTCTCAAGGTCATTGGGGGACAGCTTTATGGAAGAAAATACTCGGAATACTGGTATTCTCAGCTAAATAAGATTCGGAAAGCGTTGCCGGAGGATATCAAGGCCATTTTAAAAGTAAGCTTCGATGCCCTCGATCCAGATGAGCAAGATGTATTCTTGGATATTGCTTGTTTTTTCATAGGCGAGGAAACAAGATCGGCCATTCATGTGTGGGATGGATCGGGGTGGAGTGGTGTTTGTAGTTTGGAAACGCTTGTGAACAAGTGCCTCGTGGAAGTGGACAAGGAAGGGCGTATGAGGATGCACGATCACCTCAGGGATCTGGGAAGGGGCATCGCAACTACATCATCACCATCACGATTCTGGTTCCACAGACAGAGTGTTGTTCATATTAAGGTAAAATTATATCTTATCTGTCATTGATCAATATGGCAGGGAAACCATGTCTGCCCATAAAGTCTTTCTTTTGTTATTTTTCCCCAAACTATTTTGAAGTTACTTTGCTGCTGTTTTTACCCACTCAGCGAGGAATGCCGATTCGGGGGATGATGGCCGCTACAGCGGCTGATTATTGGGTAAAATTCAACCGTCTTGACTTCACACCGCCTTTCAAGGAGTACATGGAGATGATGAGAAACTCGAATCTTAGGGATGGATTGCAAATTCCCGCTGTTGCACAAAATGATTTTACCCAGGAATGTGGGGAGCTATCGAGACGTCTTTTGTGGCTTCGATGGTTTAAGTTTCAGCACAAAAATATTCCGTCGTGGCTCTCTATGGAGAACATCAGAGTTCTAGAGTTTGTCGATCCTCAGAATTTGGAAGCATTGTGGGATGACGCGCATGTAAGAAATTTGCTCAAGCTTTTTTCAATTAGAGAGAATGATGACGTTCTTCTTTCGAATGTTTTTGGGGTTTAACTGAATATAATTGAAAATTGGTTGTGTGCAGCCTCCTCTGCAATTGAGGAAGTTGCTAATTTGTACTAGCCAAAATCGTTTACAAAGTCTTCCCAGGTCACTAGAACATCTCAAGCATTTGAAAAGACTATCCTTGGTTTCTTCGGCTACCTCTTATGGACAAGGACTAGTTAGCTTGCCAGAAGAGTTTTGTCGACTTCAATCGCTGGAGCATTTAGTCTTAATTATGTGCTCCAATCTGTCAAGTCTACCAAACCGTTTTGGGGATTTGCTAAATCTGCGACATTTAGATTTGAGTTGGTGTAAGCGTTTAAAGATGTTGCCTGAGTCTTTTAAGCAGCTGATATGCCTCGAATATCTCAATTTATCACATTGTGAGGAGTTCGCGTTAGAGTCAGATATTCTAGAAAACATGACAGATATCAAGGTTTTTGATGTCAGTAGGTGCAGAAAGCTAGAAACATTGCCCCACAAGATCACAAATCAGGCTTCTCTGGTAAAGCTCAATTTACATGGCACTGTAGGGTTAAGGGAATTACCAGCTAGCATCGCTCGACTACGAAAGTTGGAAGAAGTCGAAATTGTTGGGTGGCCATTGTTGACAAAGTTGCCAATTTCTTTTGGAAACTTGTCCAGCTTGGTCACTCTTAGAGTTGAACACTGTGAACAGCTATATGAGATGCCGAGTTTGGGAGGATTAGTTTCCTTACAAACTCTGTATGTCGGGGATTGTAATAAATTAAAGAAGATAGAAGGTTTAGAGCATTTGACGTCACTGGAGGATTTGAGATTATGGACAAACTGGATCTCACCTGGCATGCACAGTTTGCGGGGCCTGGAGGGACTACGGAGGCTGAATCTGAGAGCAGAGAACATATCAGCTTTTGAGGCTTGTATTCAAAGCATACAGATGGAGGTAATAAAAATTCCTAGAGATATGAAATAGTTATTCTAAAAGTTTAATAATTGATTTGCTTAACTGAAGAGTTCTGTAATTGTTTTGCAGAAGTACTCGCCATGGGAAATGACATTATGTGGAAGGATCTTTCCTCGTGTTCACTCCATTCTGGACTCCTTCATTTTTCCTGGTCTTGTCATCGTGGAAGCAGTCAATGATGAATATTTGAAAGAATTAAATATTCCCTCTTTGAGATGGAGTTTAACATGGCGGGAGTTAAAACTGCACCATGCGGCTATCGTATGTTATCTTGTACGTAATGGAAGTTATGCGGGTATCAGCGGAAGAGGAAGTACTGTGATAGACTTGAGCCGGGGAGAATGGATAGTGATAAGTGTGTTGACGGAAGTTTCCTCCCTTATCAACGACGCAGGCAGCTGTCTTCAAGCATATTCCGCAGGTAGGGCCTCATCTGAATTGTACCATGGATGGCTAATAGTTGGATAGATGCGGAGTGTTATTGAAGGTTTTAAGCAACTCTTCCAAACTCTTTGTAAGGCAGCATCTATAAGTTGACATTATTGTTACAAGTAAAAATGTTAGGATTAATGTTAGTACTCTTTTCCATTAACAAATATAAAAATTAGGGAGAATTGTATACTGTATAACGGATGTAGATGATATTAGGTATGGAATAAATTAGGGAGAATTGTTTACTGTATGATGGATGTAGATAATATTAAATATGGTATAGCTGAGAATTGTGTAGTGTATAATGAGTGTAGATAGTATTAGGTATGGTATAGTTTTTATAATTAATTTTATAATTGTTAAATTTTTATTGGATGTAAAATAAGATTTGGTTTATTTAGGTGTGGAATTATTAGTCTGTCTTATATCAGGGAACTAATGTTTCTATTAGACTCCTATGATTAGATTTTTGTATGCAAAAAATTTAAGATTTGTAAAGTTTGGGATGTTTTGATTTTGAAAATAATTTGTTTGTGAGAAATTTTGTTTTTTTGATTGGTCAATGATATTTTTGCCAGGGTTTGGGCAGTTAAATTAAAAAAAAAAAAAAAAAAAACAGAAATAGCAATTGTGGAAGGATAAACATGGATTAAATGTTGTTTGTACTATAGTTGGTGCTTATTAACAATAGTGTTATAGATAGTTTTTTTTTTTTTGATGGAGGTCATCCACAAACAAGTTTTAGGTACTCGATACGGGCCCACACATGCCTGAAACTTCTTTGGCTAAGAGCCAATGACTAAGGAGCATCCACGCTGCCAAATTCGCCTGGGGCACGATCCCAGCCTCATTTGTTAGACTTTTATATTAAACCAAAAAACACATAAAGCACTTGGACTTCTTTGAGGTGTTGGACCCCTCAAAAAAAGGGATATGCCTTCATAGCTCGTCCCAACCACCCTCACCTTCATGCACTCTACAGATCCTTTCCCACTTTTGAAAAAAGATCAGTTGGATGTTTATAAGGCAGAAGGAAGTTTCTCCATTTATGAGACACTTTCCTCTCAATTTTAAATAACTTCTTCATGCAAATCGGGCTTTCATTTCATATAATCTTTTATGTCTTTGGTCATGTGCTATTTTTTAATTACAGTTTCCATTTGCTTGCTATAATTATCTAAATATATAAACAACTTTAAATAAGAGATGCAAAGCAAACTGTTTAAAAATTTCTTAATAGTTAGAAACAAACAATTTTTTCCCTCTCACTAAATCTTTTCCTATCTTCATATTTAAAACATTACATAGATTTATTGATGAATGATTTAAATAACAAATTATAAATTAGACATTTTCTAATTTTTAAAATTTTATCAACTAATTAATCATAAATACATCACTCCTCTTTTCATATTTCAAACATTACATAGTTTTATTGATGAATGATTTTTTATTTTTTATTTTTGAAAAAGGAGGGGTAAAATTTTATTCCATCAAATCCAAGTTACAAAGCAAAGGCCAAAGGCCCAAATTAACACTACATACTCATGTCTTCTAGTAACAACTGCTTAATGATCTCACAATACTCAGAAGGTAACTCATCCCTACCACTAATATCCCATCTACCCACAATTCTCTGAAGCCCACTTTGCCAAACACTCTGCCACCCTATTCCATTCGCGAGGGATATGACGAAAGGAGACAGAGTCTAAGGAACTACTTGCTTAGAATTTGTTTGGCCAAAGAGGCAAGTTGCCAACTAACATCCTCCAAACTCTAGTTATTCAACATATTCACAACAATCTGAGAATCAGACTCACACATGATCTTCTTCCACCCTAAAGAGCATATGCGCTCAACAATAATCTTAGTAGCAAGGGCCTTCATCAGATTATTAGAATGTTGACCCTTGTAAATAGAGAAGAGAAAAACTGCACCACCATCCTTATCTCTACCTATAGCATCAATACCAGCATGACCAGGGTTCCCTTGAGAAGAATCGTCTGTATTAATCTTCAAGATCCCAACTGGGGGAGGAGTCCACCTCCCATCTTGACAGACCCATTGCTTCACATGGTGAGGTTATTTTCCAAGAGTGCATCCCTGAGTGTTATCCCCCAGGTTTAGATTCCTCACAATAACTTGACCACTAGGATCTATAGTAACAGACATATCACACTTTGCAAAAATAGTCTCCTAGAGCCTATTAAGAATCATCTTCCACAATTGAAAGCTTCCTAATTTGGAGTCACAAAAGATTTTGTGATTCCTTTCCAACCAAAGGTTCTAGAGAATGGAAATCGGTCCAAGTTGCAAGAAAGAAGTCTTCGCTAGAGATCTGCCCAAGCTTTCCCAAAAATCAATTAGAGAGGTAGCTGCTCATGAATACAGCCATGACACCAAGCCTCCCACCATCTATGCCATATCTCTCTTGAAAAAGTGAAAAGAAAAAATAAGTGGGAGGCACAGTCCTCATTGTGCAAACAAAGGAAGCAAACAGAAGGTCCTTGAAAACCTTGTTTGCGAAGATTCTCCCAAGTGAGGCATTTCTTCTGAGCCAGCAACCATAAGAAAAAATTGCATTTGGGCCAAGAAAAGTTGCTCCAAACCTTCTTCCACTAGTGCACTTCAGTCGAACCATGTAAGTTCTTATCAAGTATAGCATAACCTTGAGCCACAGTAAATTTACCTTTAGGGCTAGGACTCCAAGCCAAACTATCCTCCCCATTAAGGGAGCTACAAAACCTATTCTCTAAAGCTTTAGAAAGAAGGGCACAATCATCATTAGAACCACCAACAAGCCACTTCTGAGGATCCTTCCAGCAAGTCACCTCAACTTGACCCAAATGCTTGACAGTCTTAAATTGCTCCACCTTAAACCATCCAACATTAGTACAAGTATGACAAAAGGGTTGCAACTTGGGGAATCTAGAGAGAATGGGAGGGTGGCTATCCCAAGAGTCCTACCAAAATAGAGCATCCGAGCCTCTGTTACAAATCCAGAAGAGACCCTCCTTAACAAGTTGGGCTCCCTTCTTAAGAGTATCCCAAATACACGAGCCTTTACCCACTAAAGGAAGTCATGACACATCAGAGCAATTAGCACCAGGAAAGTACTTATGGGTAAGAATCTTGGCCCAATCTTGATCTAATTGTTGCACCATTGCCAATACAACTTGGCAGCCAAAGTCATGACAACAAGAGCCATCAATCTAAGACCAAGGCCACCAGCATGCTTCGGCCTACACATAGACTCCCACTTGACTAGGCTCCACTTCAAGGAAAGAAGGCTACCAGACCAAAGGAATTGTCGAGATAAAGCATCAAATTCCTCACAAAATTAGAGGGGGGGACCTGAACATAACACCTATAAATGGGGAGAGATTGTACCACAATCTTTAGTAGAACCACTCTCCCAGAAAGAGATAACCACCTGTAAGTCTAGTGACTAACCTTACTCCAGAATTTATCCAAAATCCCCTGCCAATAGTCCCTCTATTGAGCACCCAAGGAAAAAGGGACCCCAAGGTACATCAAAGGAAGGGAACCGATTTGAAATCTAAGAATTCTAGTAATCCTACTCTAAATAAGCTGAGGAGTATTAAAGAAATAAATAGAAGACTTATCATCATTAATTCTTTGACCTAAGGCTTTCAAATAGGTATCCAAAGCTTTCCTAATATTCATTGCCTCACTAAGTCTAGCCATGCCCATCAACCTGGTATCATCTACAAACAAAAGATGAGAATAGGTAGGACGATCATTTTTCTAGCTCCAACCTTTGATAAGACCCTGCCACACCTGAGATTTTAGAAATCTGACAAGACTCACTACCATGATAATGAATAAGTAGGGAGATAGAGGGTTCCCTTGCCAAAGTCCCTGAGAGGCACCAAACAAATTTAAAGGTTCTCCATTAATAAGAACTAAGAAGGAGGATGAGGTCACACAGCTAAGAACCCAATTCAACCACTCCTCATCAAACCCAAAAGTCAAAACAATTTTCTGTAAGAACTCCCAACTCACCCGATCATAAGCTTTGGCCATGTCCAGTTTAACGAACATAGCTTTCTCCTTAGAAGTAGCCATAAAGTGGACTGCCTCCATTCTTATCACAACCCCATCCAAAAAATTTCTACCTTCAACAAAGCCACCCTGTTCAACAGAGATCAAAGAGCCTAGGAGTGGCTTGAGTCTCTTAACAATCAATTTGGTGATGATCTTGAGACAACATTACATAATGCTATAGGCCTGAATTGATCCAACCGATTAGCCCCTTCCTTCTTAGGTATGAGAGCCAAGAAGGTAGAATTCAAAGACTTCAGTATCTATTTATTCCTATGTGATTCCTAGATCACATCTAGGAGATCATACTTTATTATCTCCTAGAATTCTTGGAAAAACTCAATCGAAAAACCATCTGGGCTAGGGGCCTTGCCTTTCTTCATATTAAACACAACTTTTTTCAATTTAGGTAACAAGAAAGGACTTAAGAGGGCCCCATTCATCTCAACAGAGACAAGGTGAGGGATACAATCCAAGATGGCCCACTCCCCAGTCCCAGTAGAAAGATCCTCTTGAGTAAAAAGATTAGGAAAGTAATTGACAACTTCCCTAGAAATATCTTCACAAGAAAAGATCTAAGCTCCATCAGTTGAGACAATAGAGGAGAAAGAATTCCCTTGCCTCTAGGCCTTAACAGAGTTGTGAAAGAAAGTAGTGTTCCTATCCCCCTCTTGAAGCCAATCAACACGAGATTTCTGCTTCCATAAAATCTTCTCCTGAAGCTCCCATTCTTCCAGTCCCTTAAGAGCCAAGGACTCAGCTTTACTTAGATCAGAGGTCAACCCTTGGTCACAAATCTAAAGGGTAATATTAACCAGTTTGGTCTGAGCAGCAATCTTTTGAGCATGTAGATTCCCAAAACACTGTTTATTCCATCTCTTAAGCCTAAACTTCACATGTTGAAGCCTCTTACTGGAAGTAAACATGGCAATACCATGGGCAAGCTTCCCCTCATACCACCAATCCAACATAAGGTCTAGTAGAGACAAGTCTCTTAACCACATCAGCTGAAATTTGAAAGAGGGATTTTTGGTGACTCTATAAGAGGTGATGGAGAGCTTAATAGAATAGTGGTCAGAGCCTCTCTAGTCAAGAATTTGAGAACTAGTGATCCACCTGTTGTTCATCTAAAAGCAGGAAACCAGAAATCTATTGAGCCTTTCTGAGATAGCCTTACCACCACTTCTCTGATTATTCCATGTAAAGACACCATTGGCTGGCTTCACATCAATGAGATTCAAGGAGCCAATCATATCCCTAAGAAGATTTGAAGATGGGTCCACCCTAGCTAATCCTCCTCGTTTTCCCCCCAAGCTAGAAATAGCATTAAAATCTCCAGCCATAATCCATGGGAGATATGGGTTCAGGGACCAGATGAATTTGATATGAGCCCATAAATGGGACTTTCTTGAAAAATTAGTAGGAGCATAAATATTGGATAAAAGACACCTTTCTCCAGTCTCAAAACTCGAGGCAACCAAAGAAATGGAGGACCGACTGGAAATCCACCATAAGGGGGAAACTTTCCTTGGGTTCCTGAAGTAGGCCACTCCCCCCGAACTATTCAAAGCACCCACCCCTTGCCAAGAGCCCTAGGGCCATACCCGCGAAGCACAATTAGCCAAACCATCCATTGTAAGCTTAGTTTCTTGAATAAAGACCACATCAGGAGACTGAGACTCAATTAATCTATGAACAACCTTTTGTCTGGGGATGCTATTTAGCCCCCTTACATTCCATGACAAAACAATCATTTATGGGGTTGGGAGGAATGAGAATCAATGGGTTTCACAGACCTAGACTTGACCAAATTTTCACCTTCTCTTGATCAGTCTTCCTACCACTCTTTGATGGTTTATCTAAAGGTCCCCTTTTAAAGGATTTCTACTGTATGCCTAAGACAGGAGGAGCCTTAATACACTTTACAAAATCTAAGGTCCCCTTAGGCGCAAGGGAATCATGAGCCACCAAGACTAAGCCCTTTGAACCCTGTGACCCTTGAAGGTCTCCAATATCCTGAATAAGAGGAGGCAAATCAATATCCAATTTTCTAGCCTATTAATCCCCTAGAGATAGAATTTGATTCCCCCTTCTGGATATCTACAACTAGAATCTCAACTAGATTACCTTCCTCTTGGACCAAGTCCCCAAGAGCATCAAACCTGTTAAAGGTTCCATTAGTGCTTCTATCCATCTAGGTTCTCTTCTTACCCTTTCCATTGTTACGAGACTTAACTTGAATAAATCCCTTGCTATCAACAGGTCCATTAGATACAAGGGCCTTCCCTTTGTCCACCCTAGGGGGACTAGGGGTAGCCAAGGAGGGGGACTTATTCCTGGGACATCTGCGATGTAAATGACCATATTCATGACAAATTCTGCATCTAAATGGAAGGGTCTTGTAATCCAGCTGCTGGATCCAGGAAGATGATCCCATGCAAATCTCCATAGAATTTGGCAATGGATTATTTAAATCAACTTTTACACAGATATAGGAAAAAGAAATTACCTTATGATCTTGAGTCTGAGTAGTCAAACCCACAGGTTTTCCAAGAAGCAAAGAGATTGAGTGAAGAATATCTTCCCTCTAGAATTCCAAAGGAAGCCTCGGCAAGCGAACCCACATCAAAACTCGCGAGGGGATCTCATCAGCTGAGTTGAAACCCATGTGCCAAGGTTTGATAAAGAGTCCCTCTTGGTTAAAGAAATAAGGGCCACCTTCAAATGCCTTATTCTTGTCTGTCATGCTTGAAAAGATAACTGGAAAGTAATTACTAGCTGCTAACAGAATCTCCATATCTCCTTCTGGGTTCCACACCCAGCATGCCCAGGATTCTAACACTGGCAAAGAAAGGTGAAGGCCCAAAAATTTTCAAATAAGAGCATGATTGTACTAGTATTCGACATCTTCTAAAACTTGCATTGGCTGAATAACCAAGACTGGCTGGTCCTCGGATCTCTACAAACACATGTTAACTTTTCTTAATCGAACCACCCCTTTTGGAGAGGAATCACCTTCCCCAGAAATGGATTTTCTAGTTGGATCCTTATCATTGGCATGCATCAGAGAAGACGACTCACCCATCTCCATATCTCCAAATGGAATCTAAGAAGAGGCTATGCCTCGATCCCCCATACAAAAGAACCAAGACACAACAAAAAAGAGAGAAAATGATGGGGTAGGAGCCCCACAATTGCAAACCCCACAACCTCCCCATCGAGAACACACCTAGGGCGGGTCTCAGGATGAAGGTGTCCACCCATAGGCAACAAAAATGACCACCCCACTTCTCAAATTGCCACCCTCCCCTGCCAGCAACTAGATATCCCCCCGCCATGAAAAAGAGGACATGCCAGGGCTTAACCACATACATCAGTCACCGGGTTGGCTAGGGCATGTAGGCCCTAGCATGAACTAGACCCCCATGCATCGCCATCAGTTCCCTATCAGAATCATCCCTAAGAATTGATGAATGATTTAAATAACAAATTATAAATTAGATATTTTTAAATTTTTATAAATTAATTAATCATAAATACATCACTAATTGTATCCATCAAGTTGGACGTTCCAGTAACCATTTCAATTTTTTCCATTTTAAGTTAATTTATAGATGAATTTATAATAATGACAATAAATTTACCTTTTTAAAATAGATATGTTTGTTTAAAGATAAATCTATAATATAATTATGTAAACTAATTTATAATATTGACTATGTATTACTTTTTTAGATAGATTTTTTTTAAAAAAAATTTAAATTTTTACATTTAAATGTATTAATTTTTTTAAAACATTTTTTACTTTCTATTTTAACAATAATATATCCACTAATTTGACATTAAATTATTCAATCATAAATTCAAAATATGACATTGATTTTTTTTGCATTTTTATATAACTAATTGACTTTTGAATATTTTTATACTTGTACAATTATAGTTTTTCCCTATTTCAACTTTCACACACGCTTAAGCTTAATTACAATTTAAAATATAGAAGCTATTTTAACTATTCTTCTATATGTTTTCACTGTATATTTCAAAATTCAAAATGAGATTACTATCTTCATCATTTAAACAAAATATATTTACAACCAATATCTTGTACTTACTCTCTTCTACTTTGTTTTATGTTCTCAATCCTCCATTCCATTCTAGTTTCAATTTAGTTGTTTTTAGTTTTGAATGTTATCTTTAATTATTGACAAAACTTAGCAAGGAGGAGTATAATGCATGTCAGCAGTTGTTTGAAGAGTAGATTGAAAGAGAAAAGAGTATATCAAAGAAATTTGTCTATATAGTAAAAACAAAGGTAATACTTATATATTCTACATTGAACATCGTATCCAATAAATATGACATTATCAAATCTTAATTCTTTCGTTATGTGTGTGTGTGTGTGTGTGTGTGTGTGTGTGTGTGTGTGTGTGTGTGTGTGTGTGTATGTATGTATATATACATATATGTATGTATATGTGTATGTATATATATATATATGTATATATATACATACATATATGTATGTATATATATATGTATATATATTTATATACATACATATGTATGTATACATAGATACATATATGCATACATATATATAGATGTATACATACACATATATGTATATGTGTGTGTGTGTGTGTGTGTGTACACATACATACATACATACATACATACATACATACATACATACATACATACATACATACATACATACATACATACATACATACATACATACATACATATATATATATATATATATATATATATATATATATATATATATATATAAATGTGACCTGCAAGAAGCATGGGTTAACAAATAAACACTAGTTTAAAACTTTCAAAATGCATCAAACATTCATCAAAATGCAAGGAATAAATGTCAACTAATGCTTGCTTGGGTTTTGCAACCCTAAGCAACCAACAAATCCAACCTTCCAGCCACCTCTATAGCTCAACAAAGGCACCCATGAGAGGCCTTGTTGGTGTGTTAAGATGGGGGTGTGTTTGGTGTGCTCTCCCAAACACAACAATAAACGAATCTCTTGAGTGTGTGGGTGCAAGTGTGAATGCAAATGTAAATGAAAATGTACTAAGATCCTAAATTATGTGGAATGAAGAACACTTCAAGAAATGGCTATGGAGAAAGCCATTCTTAAAAGCATTCAAGAATGAAGATGATATGCAATAAAGAAAACTAACTAAGAATATAAGCTATTGAATGAAAATGCAAATGCATGAAGAAAACTAAATGAACAATGTAAGGTGCAAACTAAATCAGCTACCAATGATTAGCATGAACCTACAAAATCACTATGAGAACTCTACCAATGCAAGCTCAAACTACTGTAAAAGCTCAAACTATGAATGCAAACTCAAATCTCAAACCAACATGATAACAATGTAATAAAAAATAAGATGCAAATGCTTGAGACAAACCCTCTATTTATAGGCTTGAGAGGGGGCTTGGTGAGGTGGCATCCAAGTAGGTGCCACATAAGTTGCATGCAAGCCATGTAAATGGTCAAGAAATCAAAGTTTGCTCACACATGTGTGAGCAAACTTGAGAAGAAGAGTGGGAGACAAGAGTGTGTAGGCATGCCATCTTACACATGTGTGAGCACACTCTTAGGCTAATGAGGGGGATTAGGGAGATGATTAGGAATGGTTAAGTGGAATTAGAGAAGAAATAGGCTTAAGAGGATGAAAATGATGGGTGTAGACTAGGCTCTAGGTTAGGGTTAAGACTAAATTAAATAAAATTTAATTTAATCATGAGTTTAAAGGAATTAATGGGATGTGGGGAATTTAAATAAATAAAATTTATTTAAAAAAGGGGGAAAGATGGAGGATCATATGTTAAATTAATTTTACACATTAGAGCTAGGAGTATTTAAATTAAATTTAAATATTTAGGGGAATGAACTTATTTATTTAATTAATATAATTAAATAAGTAGAAGAATGTGAGCAATGTAATTAATTAATCAATAATTAATTACAATGTCATGAGCAATATTAATAAATTAATATAGTCTTTAAGGACAATTTTAAGCATCTATATTTTGCCCCTCTTTGATGTGATGTTGGAACAACATCATATCAAAGAAGAAGAAAATATAGGTTGCCCCAGAGAAGGAGGGAGTCCTATGGTGACGATAGAGGAGGAGGGTGCCCCCTCGCAAAAATTGCGCAATTTTTTTTTTTTTGGCAATTTTTGTGAAAAAGGTTTTAAGAAAGAAAGAAAAGAAGAAAAACGGGAATAAATGACAACATTTGCATGACTTGCGGATAATCACGAGACAGATACGACTCAGGGAAGAGCGGGGCTCAAACACGGTCTGCAGGGGGCCTATATAAGCCTCCGAGGGGCCCAAAGAAGGTCATTGTCACACTGCAAGTAGAGCATCCAGAGCAAACATGGAACCCATTGATCAATTACAGCTTGGTAAGCGTGTACGAGAGTACTAGCGAGCAACCGAGATGGGCCCACCGGTATGTCATCTGATCCTCTTCGTGTTTTGGTAGGCTAGGCTAGACTAGGCGCATTTATTAGGCCATAAATGTGCTAAAAAATGAGGTTCGAGTGGAGACGACAATCTCTACCTTGTTGTCTGCACAGACGAAAAAGTGGCGACCTCGGTGTCCGCAGAGACAATAGGATACATCCTGTCGTCTTCGCAAATGCAAAAAGGGGGAAAAGGTTCACGAAGATGACAGGTTTCAACCTGTTGTCTGCGTGAATGACAAAGGGCAGCGGAGACGACGAAGAATACATCGTTGTCTTCACAGATGACAGAATGTTGTCATTTGGGGAAAACTGGTGTCTGCGCAGATTAGTGGCTCCGCAGATTGACATCAATGCAAATTAGTGTTTCCACTGATCGGCGTTTGCGCCGAAGAATGGCCATGCCAATTAGGGTAGAATAGTGGGAGGCAAGGGAAGATGCCCCACTGTAGGGACATCATAGGCTAGCAAAACTGATGCTCTACATGTCTATGTTGCAGGAGGACACGGTGGTGTTTAAGTTAAGGGAGCACTATCCTCTGACCATGATGATACAAGAGAGGCTGACAGACACAGATTGGGGGCACGTGCGGCTATGTGGGCTAGAGCACGTTCATGAGTGGTCGGATCTGAGGGGCCATTCAATGCAGCTATTGACTCTCATAGAGTGATGGCACACGCCTACTGGGAGTTTCCATCTACCGACGGGGGAGACTATAGTCACACTCCTGGATGTGTGGCAGATCCTACGAGTACCGATCAAAGGTGCCTACCCAGAGTATGTACTAGAGGGTTCAGATCCATTCCTGAGGGAGTGCTTTAGCAAATGGTGACATGGATTACCCATCCAGCGATCATGGTTTTCGTAGAGGGGTGCACTAGAGTAGAGGCTACCGAGGCTAGCAGTATACCTAGCCTCATTGATATGGCGGATGCTGCCAGATCACGCAGGACACAGGTGGCCAATCGGGTGGGCGCGAGTGTTGAGCACTTTGCTTCAGGAGGAGGGAGCAGTCTACTGCTGGGGACAAACTATCCTGGTTGAGCTATATCAAAATTTGCACATGTGTGCATATTAGACCTAGCACACAGTAGGACCAGGGTTGATGTTACTGATGGTCTGGTCATGGGAGCACATTGGAGTTACACGACCGATCACTCAGCAAGAGACCAGGCAACTAGGGGAGCCATATGCCTATAGATACTAGGCTCCTATCCAATATACATTGATGGAGTCTGTGGGTTTCTGGCGTCGATGTATAAATGAGATCATTATGTTCGAGTGGACTCCCTATGACGGGGTAGAGCGGTGGGGGCAGACACTGGTAGTAGGTGGTGAGGATGACACGAAGGATCAAATGTACCTCCCGTACACACAAACTAATTGCTAGGTCATTGGCCAATCTATGTGTGTGATTATACGCTATATGCCTTCTTGGGTGCGACGGTAGTTTGGTAGGGTACAGGATACAGTACTAGATAGATTCTTATATCTTATGGTATTGCGAGAGTATGGCTGGCTATGGGGACATAGGACCACTGTATGATTGGCCCAAGCGTCTTGGATGGGGATGGTAGCAGTGCCATGGGTGCATGGACAGGACATGAGAGATGCAGGTACGACACTGGCGTACACACAGTGGTGGGAAGCCCACCAACAGGTCAGGCTTATAGTGCCAAGCGCACCTCCACCAGCAGAGCAAGCACAGGGGGAGGGAGATAGAGCGGGGGATGGTGGACAGGCAACTATGATGCCACCACCAGCACAGGGGGCACAAGAGGGACCGCACGGGCGCAGAGTCTGAGCGAGGAGAGGGCCAGGATTGGCACCAGCATAGGGGCCACCACAGAGAACACCCTAGGCATATGCACAGGCACAGCCCTAGGCACCATCGCAGGCACCTCGACAGGCACCACCATAGGCACTGCCATAGGGACAAGTATAGGGAGAGGACCCAGACATGGTTAGGGCCGAGAGGGACAGCTTGCGGACAGAGGTAGCTTGACTACAGGGGGTAGCACAGGTGCAACAAGTATGAGCAGACAACTTAGAGTAGGCCATGGGAGCCATACAGGCAGAGCTGCAAGTGCAGAGGGCCAGAGGGGACAATGCACAAGAGGCCTTAGCGGCCCTATAGGCACGGGTGGATGTAGGGGAGTTTACAAGGGTGGGCACCTATACAGGGGTGGGGGATCAAGTAGAGGCAGAGAGGCTCTGAGCAGAGGTAGCCACCTTACAGGCCGAGCGGGCCACCCATCAAGCGCAACTGGATGGATACCATAGGCAATAGGTCATAGCCATACAGATGGTACAGCCTAGGGTAGCCATCTCAGTGATTCAGGAGGCCCTCACAACTAGCCGAGCAGAGACACAGGCCATACAAGAGGCAACCTATTATAGGGCACTTTATAGGGAGGTCGTGCTTGCTGACCGACAACAGCTAGATTTTGAGAGGGGAGCCAGCTCATGGATCTCAGGTGGCAGAGCCAGATCAGAGCAGTTCGTAGGACAACAGAGACCTCCTCGAGGGGGGGATACAGGGGGGCAGGGCCCTCACAACCAGCGACGTGATTTCATATAGTGATTAATTTTTTGACAGATATGTGCAAATGCAGCGATTTTTGATGATGCATTTGTACTACATGATTCTACATGATGTGTATATGGACTATACAAACATTATTTTTTGAGATATATACATGACATGATTTGATGATTCTATATGTGTATGGATGTATGTGATGCATATGTATGAATTTATGATGTGAATATTAACATTTGTGATGCAGGATGTGATGATGTTTCCTATGATGTATTCATATATATATGATGTCTAACATGTGTGTGATGCAGATTTATGAGATGTATGCATGGAGGCACTATATATATGTGAGATGATGTATATGCCCCTAGATGTGATGACTAAAATGAATGCAACTAATGAACTAAAAATGTCTAATGAACACTAAATGAGATGAATCAAATGAACACTAATGCAATGGAAAATGGATGAATGTAATAATGAGAAGTTAATGCAAGTTAATGGAAACTGAACTAATAAATGAATATCTGTCAAAACTGTCACTCATAGAAACCCAGTAGTGTAGCATAGGAGGGGGGAAATAAATAGAACCTTGTCTCAAGCACGACTCGAATGAAACCCTATACTACATGCATCCTAACTACATGATATCAAGAGATTCTGTCATGTTCATATGGAGAGCACACCTTAAGTTGATTTTGCAAAATGAGTTTATGCATTATATGCTATAGAAGCATAAATGACATGACTCTTTTGCGTGGACTAGACATACAAAACCATATAGACTTTAGGACAATAGGTGTAGTTTGCATAGTCATGATGGATCAAATGTCATATACGCAATAGAGAGGTCTGGGCACACCCAAAGTCTTTTAGGGATCTTTGGTGGGATGTGTGCTAACCCATTGCCCCCATTACACAACACATTAACATAACCTAAAACTAACACACATGAAATAAAGCTTCAAAAATAGAGCATACCACAAAAACATGTGTAGTTAATGACAGCCATTTTGGTACGACCAAAATATGGAAGATCAAGGTGCACCATAAAAGGCTATCACTAACACACAAATAAAATCAATCAAAAAGAGACCTTATGACCAAGTAGTCATTTTGACCACAGTTCCTGCCAAGAACCTTAGGTCTAGAAGTGAATGTCACAATGTCGCCTATAGGAAGGATTCATCCTACGAAAGTGTGTCAAGTTGAAATGTCAAATGATCATAAAATTGTACGTTTTCGACAAGGGCTATGAAGTGAACAAGTTTCTTGAAGCATTAAGTCTCAAATGGTGATTTTGTGTAAGTCCAAGTGTGGTCACTGTTGTGAAAAAGCTCAGCGTAATGGGAATGACAATCACTCGACAAAAAATGCCTCGCGAACTAGAGGTCTTTTAAAAGATGGAAGTGAAATGAAGCCTCATGGACAAGAGGTTTTTTATGGGATGCATGAAACACAAAAGGCTAGATAAGACTTTGCACAAGGGAAGTGGAATGGTGGAATGGAGTGAAGCGAAACGAGCCTTATAGACAATGGATCAAACCATACTTTTTTCAAGAACATTTTTCTACTTTTTAGGGCTTTTTTTAGGAACATTTTATGAATTGTTTTGGATTTTTTGATTTTCTAATTTTTTTGGATTTTTGCGGGACTATAAACACTGTACAGGAACTACAAAGGCTCAAGCATAGAACCACTTGAGATGCTAGATATTTACAGGCTCAGGGAGCGGATCTCCCTCTAGAGTAGCAATCTGATATGTCCTAGAACCATATTTGGTTGTAATGATAAATAGACCTAGCCAATTTGCCTCAAATTTTCCTTTCTTTTTACGGTTCTGGAGGTTCTTCATATTATGCTGCAAAACTAAGTCACTCACTTCAAATTCTCGTCGCTTGACTTTCTTATGATATTGAAGCTGAAGGTGATTTTGATACATGCGGAGGTGATTTAGGGCATTCAATCGTCTCTCATCAAGGAGTGCTAGCTCTTGCAAGCAAGCAACTCGGTAGTCTTCTTCGGATATCAAATTCTTGAGAGAGATTCTGAGGGAAGGGAGCTCAATTTTGATGGGCAAGACGGCTTCAAAACCATAAACAAGGGAAAATGGGGTGGCTCCTATGGGGGTGCGGATGGAGGTACGGTAGGCCCAAAGGGCAGGAGCAATTTGGATGTGCCAATCATGGCTAGCTGCATCAATGATTTTCTTTAGAATTTTCAAGATGGTTTTATTGGTAGCTTCAGCTTGGCCATTGCCTTGGGGGTAGTATCTGGTGGAAAAATGCTAGGTGATTTTGAATTTCCTACATAGTGTGGCAACCTCTTGATTTTTGAAAGGGGTTCCATTATCAGTCATGATATCTTGAGGTATACCGAAATGACAAATAATGTAGTTCAGGATGAAGTTCGAAATCTATTTTTTGGTGATGTAGGTTAATGGAATAGCCTCAACCCACTTTGTGAAGTACTCAGTGTAGATACCTAAATCTTTTAGAAAATAAAGTATTTTTATTTTTTGAAATTTTTTTTGATGACATCATCATTAATTAATTAATTTATTTATTTTTATGCCATTAAATCCTTTTATCTTAATTAAAAATATTTAATTAAGGAATTCCTCCCAAAAATGTTTAAATCTTATTTAAACATTATTTCCTTATTTATTAATTATTTAATTAATAAATTGACCAAAAAACTCAAAATAAATAAATAAATTATTTTTTGTCCAAAACCTGGCCAATTTCCTTAAGACCACTAACCTCTTCCAAAATATTCTAATCCTTCTTTAATTTTGATTAAAGGCTAATCCCATCATTTCCTACCCCTAATCCCAACTCAAAATATTTAATTAAGATTAAATATTAATCCTCATGTTTATTAAAAAAGTTTTAATAAATATCTCCTCAACCCAAACCCTTGAAATAAATAAAACTTTATTTATTTCCTAAAAATCTAATTCATCCTCATCCTAAAAAGTTATAGACTCTTCTAGAAAGTCTTCATTCTCATCCTAAGAAGTTCTAGACTATTCTAGAAAGTCTTTATCCTCATCCAAAGTCTAGACTCTTCTAGAAGATGCATTTAAACCTAATCCTAATCCTCTCCTAACCTTGTGACATTCCCTAAACATGGGTTAAGACTTACTAACCCAAGCCAAAGTTAACAAATATCTCCTCCTTCACCCACCCTCATTAAATGCCATCCACTTGCCTATCCCTAAGCTAATCCTAAACCATCCTAATCCATCCTCTAATCATTTGCACAATCTTAAGCAAGCTTAAAACTTTCCTAATCAAGCTCAATTCAAAATTCCTCTCATCTCCCTCAAAATATCCCAACCATAAAACTTTGTGAAGCCCACTAGGCCATAAATGACTCTTCCAAGCCCTTTCATTGCTCTTACAAGCCATTATGATGGTCTTTATGAAGATTTTATCCCTTGAGCCTCCTTTGTTCACTCATCCTTCCCCTTTCTTTCATCCTCTCACCCTGTGACATGTGTCACTCCCTGATTGGCTGTAAGGAAGCACAATCCATGTGCTCTCCTCTCATGCAATCTGAGCCCTCCATGAGCTTTTCCCCATCCTTGCATCTTAGCCCTCAATCCCTCAAGCCTCTTGCCTATAAATTGGATCCTTCCCTTTTGAAAAACAACAAATTCCATGAAGTAAAGTCATAATGCCATTTTAAGAAGCCATTTTACATCAAAACCATACACTCACACCCAAATTCCAACTCCATTTGAAGCCCTTTCTGAAGCATAAGCTTGAGCATACATCCTATCTATTTAGACAAAGCCACTCAACAAGAGAGCTTCTCATTGAGAGAGCCCATTAATGGATCATATTTTCAATTGAGAGTTCATCTTAGTCTATCTTGAAGTTTATGCATTTTGTTTAGTTTGTAGAAGCTTTATTTAAATTTGGTTTCTATTAGCATACTAACATTGCTCATATACATTTTGGCTTGCCTGGTGGGACCCCGCATGGGTCATCTTCATTAGCTTTTTTAGTCAAGTTCGGTATGTCATTTGCTAATTTTGGCTAATTTTTCTTATTTTTGTGATTGGTAGGATTGTATAAATTGGTTTTGCAGGTCCACATGAGTATGAAGAAGACAAAAGAACTCATAGTCTATCCAATAGTGTTTGCAGATTTTTCAAGCTTATAGGTGGACAAAGCACTTGGAATTCTTCTTCCTCTTCTTGTCTATATTCTTCTTATTCCATTTACTTCTTCTTCTTCTTCTTGTGGGAGATCTTGGCCATTTTTTTTTAAGGAAGCAAAATCATACACACTTCTTTTTTGTGCTTAAAATGAACCCCCAAATCATACTTAAATCCATTAAAAAATTAAAAATTTGCAAAAAAAAAAAAAAAAACTTTTAACAAGTGAAACTAAACCAATCCAATCATTTGCATCCTTGCAACATCAAGGTTTTAGATGCATTCATGCAAAGTTAGGAACACTTCATTTTTGGAAATTTAAAAAGAACTTCAAGTTTCCATTTCAAAAGGTTCAAAATCAACACTAAGTGCACACTAAAATCTAAATCTAACTCAAAGCATAAATCAAGGATAAAATGAACCTCATTTGCAAATATTTTAAAGTTGTTTTAAAAATCTCATGAAAACTAAGAATCCTAAATGGTTGCCAAAATTGTCCCAAAAGCTTTGTTATTTGTTCCAAACAAATGTCTTGTTGCAAAATCTTGAATGTTTCTTAAGTTTTTCATGCATCAAAACAATCTAGGAATATCATTTTTTGGCTTAAAACATGCAAACTAGAACAAAAAATCTTGAATGAAAACCAAAGTCCAAAGAGTCATTTTCACTTTTGAGTCCAAAACAATCTTGAATGATCTAAGGTTAAAACAAAGCACTTCAAAGTTCTTAAAACAACACACAAAATCTCAATCTTGAATGCTCAAAGGAAAAAACTTGAATGTTTAAACACTTGTCTTTGAACACATGTTGCTAAAATGAACTTGAATGTTTAAACATTTTTCCTTTGAATGAATGTTGTTCAAACATAATTTTGAATGCCATGGATTAAAATCAATCTTTCTTGGAATGCATGCTTAAAACAAACAAACTCAATCTTGAATGCAAAAGATCAACTAACCATTGCAATATCTCACACTTCAATTTTTTGGGCATAAAAAGAATCTACATTCTAGGAACTTCCTAAATTATAAAATCGAAATAAAGACGCTTTAAGTGAGTTTGTAGTTGGACTCACCCTCTTTAATCACCCATCAATTTAACCATTGGTTGCAATATCAGTGCCATCTATGGGGATGGGTCCACCTAAGAGGGTGTTAAGTGCTCCACAAAGATCAAACTTCACTTGTATTTTTATTAGTTTTTCTAACTTAGAAAATTCCTTGAATGCACATTAGGCTCGCTAACACTTCATTTGGACATTAAAATTGAACAACTCTTGACGTGGATGGCCTCTGGGTGCACGCTTGAAACCAAGTTTTACACATCTTTTTTTTTGGGCTGAAAATAAACTCACACTCAATCTTGAATGCCTTAAAGGAAATTAATCGATACTTGACGTGGAGGGCCTCTGGGCGCGCAGGTTTACTTTCTTGTTGACCCTAACTCTTCTTCTTGTTTGCATTCTTCGATTGATTTTACTTTTGTTAACGCTTCAAGTTGGAATTGAACATTTGCATCCTAAACATGTGTGTTTGCAAGGTCTAGATCAAAAAACTTAAGCATCAGTTGGAAAAGAACTTTGTCTTTTAGCCCAAGGTCATCCAAATCTTCTCTCCCCTTGTCATCTTTCGAGGCTATCTTGGGTGCATAAGACTAGGATCCAAAACCTTGTTTCTCTTTTTAGGAGGCCTGCTTGAGGATTTTATCACCAATTGGATGACCTCAACTCCAGCAATCCGACGAAGTATAAAGATTGGGAGGTGAATCCAAAGAAACCTCTCTTGGAATCAAGATTTTGTCACTCAGGCTAAGCCTTAAAGAACTTTATACCCTTGAGAAGTGAAAGAGGAGAAGTGGGTTACCGCTCCTCTCGACTATGTGACATCTTTTTTTTTTCATCTACAGATTTGGACCTCACGTACCTTGGGTATATCAAAGACTCCCTAGCTAAACCAACTGTCAGCCTTGTAGACAACCATCTAGGATGTTAATGTGTTTGAAGTGACTGATCGAAACATTTGTAAAACATACGCACTCCTTGGCGCAAGTATCACATTCTGAGAATCAAAAAAACTTCTATCTAGTTGTTTCTATCTATTGCTTGATTTGTTATTTGTTGAATGAATGTTTGCCAAACTTGGTCAATCCTAGCTTAGGGCATACTTAGCGTAGTCACTGCCTATTCCAGAAGTTGAAAAAGTTGAAGCAAAACAATCAAGATCTCTCAATGCCAAGCAGATTCAGGAATTCATGTCAGAACAACCCAAACCCAAATAAAAGTTTCACAAAGCCAAACTCAAGCCATCTCAAGCATACCAAGAACTTTCAGCCAAGAGAAAGGAACTAACACCAAGCCCTCGAATTGCCAAACTCTACAAAGCAGAGGACAAAGCTGCTGACGAAGCCCTTCAAGATGCCTGGTTAGATTGCACTATCCAACTTAACCAACATCTAGGAGTTAACCCTGCTTATGCATTACCAACTAGGCATGATTTCTATGATTAGACCCCCTTTTTTCTCTACATCTTCTTTCATAAGCTCCACTTTAGAGTCATCTTTGTAGGAAAGCCAACCATCTTTAGTCATCCCCTTAAGCATTTTAGCTCATCCATCTCATTTAGTTCTAAACCATCTAGCCAACAATCCAAAAACTTCACATCCAAGCCTTCTAAATTGTTGTCACCTTGCCAAAAGTTTTCCATTCCTAACATCTTCCAAATCCACCAGCCTCACAAGGGTTATCCCTTTGACAGAGCTTTGTCTAGGGTAATCTAGCTTTGTCACTTGTTATCCCTCATTACCTTGAGCTAAAGGTTGGGACCCACAAGTGGTCAATCTTGTGTTCTTCCTAAAGGATGATCAATCTATCTTTAAGTTGACACAATCACCACCAAGCTTGCACATAGGAAAGTAGACCTTTCATGCTTTGGAAACATATTTTTGAAGTTAGAATTCCCAACCCAATCTTCCTTAGGTTTTGTCATATAGCTTTGCCTCAACTTAGGAAATCACTTGCATAGAAAAGCCTTCCCTTTTTCATCCATCAGCATTGTTGCATCTCATCCCTAGGAACATTTTGCATTTTCATGCCACCCGTCACTCGCTTAGCCAAGAAGAAGAAGGAAACAATGGAGCCCTATCATTTGGATCAAACAGCTTCGCTCTCCTTGAGTACCCAACCATCCTTCAGCCCAGAGAAAGCTATACCATCACCTACTAACATTGAAGCTTTCATGAACCAACCAAGAAATGCAGTATTGATGAATGCCATTATAGACAAGAACAAAGAATCAATCATGGCTAACTTTCGAAGGGACAACATTGGAGCCTTCAACTTTGGAAGACCTCCTCCCTTATCAAATCCATCTCATCCCTTGTTTGAGAAACTCCCACCACCCATAGGCTCTTATTATTTGAATTATCCTCAATATGTGTCAAAAGAAGAGCCTCAAGCCAATCTATATGATCCAATATACCCAAAAATACCATCCTCCACCCAAGTTGAAATCTCCATTTTGCAAGCTAATCCAGCCACCACCACTCCACCATTGGTCCATACCACTCCATCCCAAACCCCCTTTGCCCAAAACACCTCATCATTCACTCTCTTCACTATTGCTATTGCTGCTCTCTAACCTAGCCTTCCAAATCCACCCATCTCCCAAATCAGTGCTAGCATCTTTGGCCAACCTCAGAAATATACAACTAGGATGCCACCCATGGGGCCAAGTAATCAACCCTTCATCACCCCTAGCTTGTTTACCTTAGCTCAGACACAATTTCATCATTTCCACTAGGTCCTTGGAGCGCAGTGCCATCAGCCACAAATCCACAAGCTACTGCCCTCACTCCATAAAGCTATCAAACCCCACAAGCTACTACCAATATTCTGCCAAGCTCTCAAGTGACCCAAGCTCCTGCCACCCCTCTACCAAGCTTTCAAATCCAACCACCAAGCTATCAAACCCCATTAGTTCCATTTCCAAGCTTTCAATTCCCACCACCTCCACCACCAACTAATCCATTACCTCCTATTACCAACTATTTTTCTATGCCACTTCTAGGAGGAAATCTACCACCACCAACTACCAATTACTTGGCCTCTTTTGCCATGCAGATACCTTCCCAAATCGGGGCACAACCCACATACATTGGTCAAACTCCTCAAATCCAAAGTTAAGTTCCACAAGCTCCCCAATCTTTTCCCCAAGTTTCACAACTATCTTATACCTTACCTCCACAAAGCAATCCATTTATCCCACAACCAGCTTATGTTCCTCAATCCCAACCTCAAATCCAATATCAATAGCAAGCCTCACAACACATGCATCAATATGTGCCACCTCCACCATAGAAACCCATCATCTACCATTTAGTTGCCCAAGCCATGTACCATCCCTACCAGCCCATACCTCAAAGCCATCCATATTCCATTGCCCCATCTAGCACATACCTACCTTAGGGCACTCCTACATTGGGGGCACCCCAGCCATCACCCATTAATTTAGAATGGGAAGCCATGAAGATAGCTTTGAAGAACATCCAAGAGGGAAATGATCCAAAAACCTTTAAATTTGACAATGTGTGTCCTTACCCATTTGACAGAGCCATTACTATGACTCCATTCCCCAAGCATTTTGAGACACCCAAGTTTGACAAATTCAGAAGAAAAGGAGACCCTGTCACACATATCAAAGAATTTTACATGCACTGCCAAGAAGTGGCATATGATGACGTCTTCCTCTTGCGTCTCTTTCCCAAAAGCTTGGTCGGAACAACTCTTGAATGGTTTTATAGAATACCATATGGCATAATTAAAAACTTTGCTGAATTGTCTGAGGCATTTGTAGCCCAATATGCCCATCTTGTTGAAATAGAGCTATCAGTAGTGGATCTTGTCCACACTAAACAAAAAGGTGGAGAAAGCCTTCCCGAATATTTGCAAAGATGGAAAACCCTTACCACCCACATATGTTGCACCTTGCCAGAGCGCCATTTGGTGAAAATGTTTATTGATAATGCCCATCCCAACTTGGCTCACCACATGACCATGAACTGTTTGCAGACCTACAAAGATATCAAAGAGAAATTAATGATCCTTGAGCAAGGACTCATTAAAGATGGTGTGGTCAATATTTACAAGGAATCCAACCAAAACCAAACACATTCAAATGACAAGTCTAGGTATTGGAACAAAAACAAGCATGTTGCAACAGATGGCATCACTGACACCAGACATGTGAATATTGTTGGTCCTTCCCAAAATCAGTCCAACCCACCATATCATCCAAACAATCAGCAAGCTATCAACTACCAATAGTAGAATAACCAAAGCTATCAAAACCACAATCCAAGACCCAACTTCCAAGGATCTAGTAATCAAGCTAATGCCATCAATGTAGTTGCAAGGAAAAAGCCCAGATTCCAACCTGCACCTAGAAACTATACACCCCTTGGTGAGCCATTGGATGTCATTTTTGAAAAATTAGTCAAGGAAAACCTCATCAAATTTTCTCCTACCCAGCAAATTGACCCAAGCCAATCCAAAGCTGCATGGTTCAAAGACAATGAGTACTGCAAATTTCATAGGGTAAAAGGTCACACTACCCTCAGATGCATGAAACTGAAAGATTATGTGTAGGACCTCATTGATTGGAAAGAAATCACCATTGGTGCCCAAACCTCTCCCAATGCAGGCTTACAGATCTATCAAAATGCTTTTCCTCCTCACAACAACCAAAATCTTGGAAAAGCACCTATCCAAACCAACACCAACAACACCAACAACCGCCAGCCAAACCAACGGCGTGGGAAGAATAATGACCACACTTTATCCTACATAGACTATGGTAGCCTCATCGGTTGTATATCTAAAAAAGAGCCTTTTGTCAAGGTTATCAATATCCAAGGACCAAACAATGAGTGTGCAGTCACCACTCAAAGAACACGATTTAACATCACAGGCCCACCAGTTCCACTAGCACCATCAGCTCCATCAAAAAGCCAATACAATATCTTGGAACACCTTGGGAACGTGCCATCCCAAATCTCCATTTTAGACCTTCTCCGCACCAGTCCTATGTACAAAAGCATCCTTGACAATGCTCTCATAGAATCTCGTGTCCCTTTAGATATCAACGCTACTAATTTTCATAATCTTGTTGGACACCTTTCATCCTCATGTGCCTTATCTTTCAAACCCACCGAGATACCCATGGTCGAGCCAGATCACACCCTTCCACTTCGCATAGCCATCATGGTATCCAATTTTTTTGTGAAAAGAGTAATGATAGATAATGGATCAGCCTTGAATATTTGCACCCTAAAATTCATAAAACAAGTTGGGTATACTGAGGCAGATATCATCAGTGAGGTTATCACCATCAAAGCTTATGACAACTTGGAAAGAACCACATAAGGAACTATTTTGCTGCCAATCAAGGTTCGGCCAGTCATCCAAGAAACACTTTGCCATGTTATTGACCTAAACCTACCATTTAACATCCTCCTAAGGCAACTGAAGTAGCTGAAATGTATAGAATCAATGGTCATCCTACAACTAGAGGTACTAAAACTAGACGATTAGCCAAATATGTCTTAATTTGTTCAAATTCTTTTTGGCATAGGCAATCCCATTGAAACTTGTTTCTCTTGCGAAGCAAATGTTGAAGTGGATGGACTTTATCTGCTAGTTGTGACACAAATCTCCTAATAGATTGTAACTTTCCTTGAAAATTGTGGAGTTGTTTCAATGTGGTAGGTGGAGGCATATCTATGATGGCCTTCACTTTTGCTAGATCTACCTCAATACCTCTTCTTGACACAATGTAGCCTAACAATTTGCATGATTTGACCCCAAATACACATTTCTTAAGATTAAGGCGCACTTTATATTTCTCCAACCTATCAAAAATAATGGTAAGGACATCAATGTGGGATTCTCTTGTCTTGGATTTTCCTAGAATATCATCAACATAGTCCTCCATTATGACATGTAGAAGATCATGGAATATGGTAGTCATTGTGTGTTGATAAGTGGCGCCAGCATTTTTCAAGCCAAAAGGCATGACTTGATAACAAAAGGTTCCCCATGGGGTGGTGAATGCCATTTTATGTTGATCCTCTTTTGCAATTCTAACTTGGTTATAACCAGAAAACCCATCTATCAAAGACAACATCTCATGTCTAGCAGTCAAATCCACTATGATGTCTATGTTAGGAAGTGGAAAATCATCCTTAGGACATGCGAGATTTAAATCTCAAAAATTTGAACAAACACGGATGCCCCCAGATGCTTTCCCCACAAGAACAATGTTGGAGACCCACTCAAGATAGTCAATAGGATGGATGAACTTTGCCTCTAACACTTTCTGCAACTCTGCTTTGACTAGGAGTGCTACCTTAAGGTGAATTTTGCGCAATTTTTGCTTCACTAGTTTAATATTGGGATCAACTGTCAAATGATGCACAACCAAATCTATATCTAAGCCAGGCATGTCTTTGTATGTCTATGCAAAATTGATTTTTTCCTTTTTTAAGAATTCAGTCATGGCTTTTTGTTCCTCAAGACTTAAGGTAGCAACAATGTAGGTGATTTGTGGATTATCCTCTGTTCCCAAATTGATTGGAATTGTGTCCTCATTCAAAATAGGTGATTTTTCTAGTGGCAAGGATCTAAATGGCAAGTCAAGCTCTCCCTCTTCTGGCACCTCTAAGAGGTTTTCACTAGAAGATGCATCCTTTATTTTATCTTTTTCTTCATCCAAAAGCACCCCATGGGAGTTTTCACTAGAGGATGTTTCTTTTGTTTTTCCATTTTTATTTTCTTTTTCACTTTTGCGACTAAGAGAGTTGACTTGGCTACCAAAGTAGGCTTCCTCATTGTATTGGATCTCATGTTCGTAATCTCAGAGACTCTTAAGGCCAAAGAGTGCCATCACTGCTTCATTAGACTTACAAATATCGAGAGCTGGTGGTGTATCTTGAAGATCCCAGTCTATCATGTCAAGATTGGTGAGAGATAGGTTAATGGATGAAAGGTCATCTATGGTAATGGCATGGACATAGTTATCTAGGTCATCTTCAATGTATTGGAAAGGTACTTCAAATAATTCCTCCTCTTCAGTCTCAGAATCAGGTTCAACCATACAATAGTTGTCAACAAAGGATACCTTAGGTTTAATGGAGCCCAATCCATGTCCTTTAGGATAGCTATTAGCTTATAAGGGTTGTCTAATTCCATCTTCTTTTGGTCCAAGGTCGGTACCATGATATCCCATGTTTTCAATAATGGGAGGTGCCTTAACATATATATCCTTAGGAAACTCCACAAGTTCATCTTTTCCATCATAATATAGCCAATCTAGGATGTTATCTTCCATGTGCTCATCACTAAGTGAACCCCAATGCTCAAATGTTGTCTTGCTAACTTGCATGGTTTCCTTATTAGTAGAAGGTGATAATTGAGAAGGTTTTCCAAAGGAACGAGGGGAGAGTGGTAGTTGTCCAACACACAAGGCATTTTCAAACTTATACTCTCCCATTCCTAAATCAGCAAAAGTAACCTTCTTTCCTGTGGTGTTAATTTTAGTATCTTCAACCTTCTCTTTTCCCTTGTGGGAGCTTGAATCCTCATTAGCTAATCCTAGTATTGTTGTGGAAGGTGGTTCTGTTATGGTGAGAGATTTAGGTACAAGTTTGGCAAACTCACTTATTGGACAAAAATTCATTGGTGCACCTTCCAATCTTTTACAAAATTCAAAAGGAGTGGGATCCCTTGGGATTGTGATCTCTCTTCGTTGGTGGGGGAATTTCAAGCATTCATGATAGGTGGATGGGACCACCTTTAGTGTATGTATCCACGGTCTACCAAGCAAGATGTTATATAAAAAATCCAAATCTAAGACATGGCATTCAGTATTTATGATGGCTGGTCCAACCTTTAGAGGCAACATGATGACTCCTTTTGATTCTCTTTCTCTTTCATCATATTCTTTTATTGTGATCCTTTTATTAATATCTAGGAGATTCTCTAGTAGTCCCAAGAAACAAATCATTTTCAATGTACAAAGGTTCAAACCGGATCCATTGTCTATAAGGACTCTTTTAATCTTATGTCACTGTATAAGGACTTCAATGTGGAGTGACAAATTATGGTGGGGATCAGGACCTTGGAAATCTTTATCTGTGAAGACAAGGTGTTGTTGAGCAGCAAGGTTTCCAATCATAGCAGTGAATTGGGAAGCAATAATATTTTTAGGAACACGAGACTCTAAAAGAGCCTTCTCCAAGATCTCTTTATGGATGGGTGATGTGGTAAGAAGCTCAAGAATGGAGATTTGTGCAGGAGTCTTACCTAGCTAGGACAACACATCGTAGCGAGAAGCGGGCCTTTGTGAGGTGGATGGCATAGCAGGCGCATGTGGCATTGGTGGATTAGTGTAATTGGGAGTGGTGGCTTGCAAAGTGAGTCTTCCTCGTCGAGTGGTGGCATCACAATCTATCGCTTGTAAGACAAGGGTATTCACATGAGCATCTACTTCTTCAATGTGACCACACAAGGAGTCAAACCTTGATATGTGGTTAGTAGAATAATCATAAGGTAATGCATTTGATGTGAATGCTTGATTCGCATTGGTTGTATTGTTATTATCATTGTTGTGATCGAGAAATGGTTTTTGAAATATCTTCAATTTAGCATTTTTAGAGGTTGGAACTCCCTCTACTTCAATTTCCCCATCATCAACAAGATTTTGGATAAAAACTTTGAGCTTGATACATTTTTTGGTGTCATGTCCTTTGATACAGTGGTATTTACAATATTCATTTTCCCTATACCACTTTGACTTTGGTTGATTTTCATCAAAAGGATGAGTGTTAGGGAATACCATCAAGTTGTGATCTACTAATTTTTGAAAGATGGCCTCCAAAGGTTCATGAAAGTTAGTGAACTTTCTATTTCGACCATAGTCATGATTGTAGTTGTTGTTGCATGGAAAGAATTGTGTTTGATTTCTAGATTATTGATTGCCTTGGTTGTCATGATTTGAATTGTTGTTGTTTCGATTGCGGTAGTTGTTGTTGTTCCCTCCTTGAAGGTTTTTGACATCAGTAACACCATCATGTGTAACACCCTTATTCTTGGACCAGAATTTGGGTTTGCTATTGTTGTTTGACTCATTGTTGGAAGATGATGAATTATAATGTTTGATGGTACCTTTTTCCAAAAGTCCATTTTCAATATTCTTTCCCTTTTTGACTTAAGTGGAAAAGTCTTTGGGGCTAGCCATTTTCATGTGGAAGGACATTTCGGGTATCAAGTTCTTGATAAATATATCCACAAGATGGGAATCCTCAATTTTATATGGCATACAATTAGCAAGATGTCTCCACCTTTATAGGAAGTTGGCAAAAGTTTCTCCATTTTGTTGTTTTGTGTTGCACAAGTCACTCAATGAGGCATAATGTTCAATGTTGTAAGAGTATCGTGCTATAAACTTGCTTGTCAAATCATTGAAAGAAGTAAAGGAGCCCTTAGGTAAATTCATTAACCACTCAAGTGCGGGGCCTCCAAGACTTCATGCAAAGAGCCTCTTAAGATAGTCATCACTGTAGGCTACTTCTTGGCACAAAATGGAAAATTCCTTGAGATGGGTGACAGGGCATGTCTCTGCCGTATACTTGTCAAATTTAGGTATTTCAAAACCGGTTGGAAATAGCACCATATTAATGGATTTATCAAATGGAAAAGGACAAATTTCCTCAAAAGAGACATCCTTCACCCCTTTGTTGTTCATGTTAATGACCAAATTTCGCAATTCTTGGAATTGTTGAGCCAAATCTTGATTAGGTTGCACTTGTGATTGTTGGGTGTTCACAAATCCACCTCCTAAATTATGGGGAGTCCCAAATGTAGTGTGAGGTGGTGGAGGCACTCCACTTTGGCCAATGTATTGATATGCAGTTGTTGGAATTAGCACAGATGTCTTTACCATAATGGTTGGCACTTGTAAATAAGAAGAGTGCATTGGTTGTGTCGAAATTGCCATTGGTTGAGTAGGCACTTGTCCAATGCCTAAGCATCCCATAGTTGAAGTTGTCAAGGCAGATTGTGGAATACTAGCATGTGTGGTAACATTGGGAATGGCACTAATGATTTTTTGAATATGTTCTGCACTCAATTGAAATGTAGGTTGTGTTGAAGTGCTAGATGTAGGCATGGCACTAGTTACTACCATGGTTTCTTTCCCTTTGCTAGAAGTCGGAGCTGCATTTGAAGTGGGCAACACAGGTGCACCACCTTTTGTAATTTGTCTAAACAAAGTGTTCTCATCAAAGCTTGGGGGAACATTAACACCATCCTTGACCAAGTTTAGGAACATCTCAGTTTTGTTTTCCCTAATGGATTTTTCTATCATTTCCACATTGTAGGGGTCTGCAAGGAATGTCCTGACATCACTAGGTACATCGTTAGGGTCAATAGGATCTTCATCTTGGTATATCTCTTCGTCATTATCCCCCAAAGTTGTGTTATGGAAGGGATCTTCTGGTTCTCGTGTGGATGTTGAGTTAGGCATACCAAGGTTCGAACTAGAGGGAATTGTGTTCCCTAATCAAGTTGTGAGTGGAGGAAAAGGATTCTCCATCTCTAATTGCCTCAATGATTCCTACAAATGTGACATGGGATTAAATGTGAACCTTCCTGATCGTGTGTGTACCATACAAAAGTGACCAAGCCAATGGGTGCAAGATTATGGAAGAAAAAGAAAATGAGGATAAGAGCTATTAACTTTATGTGATTAAAGGGTCAACTACCCAAGTTTGAACAAAAGACCTTGGTTTAGCAAACAAAGATTGATTAGAGGATAGTAGTATCTTTCTCCTACCAAAGATAGCCAAGTGATCTTGTAGGCAAGATAGAACACCAAATTGATTGCTTACTATTTGGAGATAGACTTATGATCCCAAATAAGTAAGTGTGATTAAGATAAATGTTTGCTTATGGATAAAAGGTCTAGTGTTGCAATGTCAAAAGATCTTTTAAGGTTTAAGCTCTCTAGAAGAAAATTTGAAAGTGGAAGACTAGGAGTTTGGAAAGAAGGAAGTAGATATGAAAAGACGAGTGTTGTGGTCACTAATGCAGCTATCTCAATCCTCGTTCAATGGAAATAAAAACCTTGGATTCACTCCTGGGAAAACAGACTAGTTTCAAAGTTTTCCATTGTATTAAATTCTATCATAACGGTCTTGTGTAGCTTCTTCTTTTTGAATGTCTTTGATAGCATATCGAAATTGTTTGTCACTGTATGCTAGGTTCTTCCTTTCCTTGTAGATAGGTGGTTTGGACAATTTCACTTTTTTATGTTTGACTTGGTTGACTTTATTGGTCATGGTAGGAATAAAATAAGACCCAAATTTAGAGTGACTAGACTCAACCAATTTCAAAATGCAAACTACCAAAAGTAACTGTGAGTCAAGAAGACCTCACTTAACCTATCTCACTCAATGAAAGGTTACCTCACAATTTCACTCATTTTAGAACTTGTATGATGTTTTGGCTTTGGTTTTGAATGTTTGAACAAGCACGCTGAACACGCCAACAACCCTAATAAGGCTATCTCTAGGATGAACAAGGCTTATCTAAAGGGAGTCCTCGATATACACAAGGTACATGAGGCCCAAATCTATAGATGAAAGGAAACACTACCACACAACCAGGGGGAGATGGTAATCCAAATTTCCTCCTTCACTTCCCAAAGGTACAAAGTTCTTTAGGGCTTAGCCAAGAGTGACAATATTCCACTTCCAAAAGAGGTGTCTTTCGATTCACCTCTCGATTTTTATACTCCGCCAGAACACTAGAGTTGAAGTCATCCCAAGGGTTGATGAAATCTCCAAGCAGGCCTCCTAAAAAAATAAAAACAAAACCACTTATTTCTTGTGCACCCAAGATCGCCCAAAGGCGCGAGGGGAGAGAATACGTAAGTGGTCTTGGGCTTTAAAAGACACTTGTTCTTTCCTAATGAAGCTAAAAGTTTTCTATCTACTTGAAGACACTTGTGATTAAAACATGCAAGGTTCTTTCCAACTTGAAATAGCGCCAACGTAAATGAAAATGTGGGTTCATCAACAAGAAAGTAAAGCGAGTGCGTGAAAGTAAAATGTTGAAAATAAAAATGCAAAAAATAAAGTCAATTTACCTTAGGGCATTCAAGAGTGTATGACTTCATTTTAAGCACCAAACCTAAATGTGATCTAGCTTAGGCATACATGTCCATTTTAATCACCAATTTCAAATATTGTCTAGCCTAGGCATACATGTCCATTATCCTTTAAAGCATTCAAGATGGTGTGAATTCTTTTTAAGCACTGAATCCAAATGTGTCTTCTACCCTAAACATTCATGTCCCTTTTAAACACCAAAGTCCAAATGTTGGCTACTCTACACATTCATGTCCATTTTAAGCACCAAAGTCCAAATGTTGGCTACTCTACACATTCATGTCTATTTTAAGCACCAAAGTCCAAATGTTGGCTACTTTACACATTCATGTCCACTTTAAGCACCAAAGTCCAAATGTGAGTTAATCTAAGCATTCGTGCATTCAAATGGAAGTGTTTAATCCATACAAGTCCATTAGCCCTTAAGGTTTAAGTGATAAAAATCACTACAAATCTCTTTTAGTGATGAAAATCACTATTAATTTTATTTTTTTAGGTTTTAAAGGTTACTTCTCTGCATGAAGACCGTTAGTTAAAACTTGCAAGTCGATCAGTTAGTGAAAATTATTGTTAAAAATTGAATGATTCTGGTAAAATGCGAAGACGTCAAAATACAGGCGCAGATGCCAAAATGCACAGACAATAAAACATGCAGATGCCAAACTATGCAGACACTGAAACTCGAAGATGACAGAAGACCCTTAGAAGCAGACTAAATAATTTCTAACACAGACGAAAATTTGAAAAGTGGAGATGCCAAAACTCAAAGATGCCAAACAAAGTCCCGCACACAATGCAGATGACAGACCTATCTTTGCGGACGATAAACTAGCTTCGCAGACGACAGAACTAACCTCAGAGATGACAGAACTGACCTCGGAGATGACATATTTAATGTCACAAATGACAGATTGATATTCTTAAATGACAGAGGACTCTTCGTAGAGGACAAAATAAAAATTCAAACGATAGAATGGCTTAAATACAAGTATTGTTTGGAACTACTGCAGAGATGCTGAATTGCACAGACGTTGGTTTGCGGAGACACTAATATGTGTAAACAACAAATGCAAATGACGTTGCGGCCTGCGAAGACAATGATGCGATGTTTTACGAATGAACCAAGGTTGTTTGCAAAATTTTGAAATGAAACCAAGGACGTGGGTCCCACCGGGAATGCCAAAATGTGTGCTAGAAAATGTGACCTGCAAGAAGCATGGGTTAACAAATAAACACTAGTTTAAAATTTTCAAAATGCATCAAACATTCATCAAAATGCAAGGAATAAATATCAACTAATGCTTGCTTAGGTTTTGCAAACCTAAGAAACCAACAAATCCAACCTTCCAGCCACCTCTACAGCTCAATAAAGCCACCAATGAGAGGGCTTGTTAGTGTGTTAAGATGGGGGTGTGTTTGGTGTGCTCTCCCAAACACAACAATAAACGAATCTCTTGAGTGTGTGGGTGCAAGTGTGAATGCAAATGTGAATGAAAATGCACTAAAATCCTAAACCATGTAGAATGAAGAACACTTCAAGAAATGGCTATGGAGAAAGCCATTCTTAAAAGCATTCAAAAATGAAGATAATATGCACTAAAGAAAACTAACTAAGAATGTAAGCTATGGAATGGAAATGCAAATGCATGAAGAAAACTAAATGAACAATGTAAGGTGCAAACTAAATCAGCTATCAAATGATTAGCATGAACCTACAAAATCACTATGAGAACTCTACCAACGTAAGCTCAAACTATGAATGCAAACTCAAATCTCAAACCAACATGATAACAATGCAATAAAAAATGAGATGCAAATGCTTGAGACAAGCCCTCTATTTATAGGCTTGAGGGGGGGGCTTGGTGAGGTGGCATCCAAGTAGGTGCCACATAAAGTGACATGTAAGCCATGCAAATGGTCAAGAATTAAAAGTTTGCTCACACATGTGTGAGCAAACTTGAGAAGAAGAGTGGGAGACAAGAGTGTGTAGGCATGCCATCTCACACATGTGTGAGCACACTCTTAGGCTAATGAGGGGGATTAGAGAGATGATTAGGAATGATTAAGCGAGATTAGAGAAGAAATAGGCTTAAGAGGATGAAAATGATGGGTGTAGACTAGGCTCTAGGTTAGGGTTAAGACTAAATTAAATGAAATTTAATTTAATCATGAGTTTAAAGGAATTAATGAGATGTGGGGAATTTAAATAAATAAAATTTATTTAAAAAGGGGAGAAAGATGGAGGATCATGTGTTAAATTAATTTAACACATTAGAGCTAAGATTCTTTAAATTAAATTTAAATACTTAGGGGAATGAACTTATTTAATTAATTAATATAATTAAATAAGTAGAAGAATGTGAGCAATGTAATTAATTAATCAATAATTAATTACAATGTCACAGACAATATTAATAAATTAATATAGTCTTTAGAGACGATTTTAAGCATCTACAATATGTGTATATACATGTATATATATGTGTATATATAGATGTATATATATGTATACATATAGATATATGTAGATATATGTATTCATATAGATATATGTATACATATATATAGATATATCTATATGTATACATATATATATACATATATGTATATATGTATACATATACATATATACATATAGATATGTATACATATGTATATTATACATATATATACATATATGTATACACATATATATGTGTATATATATGTACACACACACATGTGTGTGTGCGTAATATAAAACTAAAAAGTTTATCTATAATACTACAAATATATAATAATGTTAAAAAAATTGAATGTTAAGAACTACATTTAGCAAAAGTGAAACAAACACTGGTTCTTGTTAGCATGGAGGAGTATCTCAAAAGTTTTAATCAGATGGGTAAAGAAATTGATTTTCTTGAATGTACACATATTTCCCACATAAAATTCACTACTAATTAAGTATCTTTTTTACTTTAAAATTGGATCTAAATAGAACCTAGAATTCATACAATGCTAAGTATAGAATATCTCATAATTTCTACAAAACATAAATTTATATTCTATTTCCCCAAAAGGCAGTGACTCTAGCTCCTCTAGAGCTCTTGTTTATATTATTGCTATCAATCTATACGTTTCAATATTAAGATTTTATTCTATAAATTGAAAGGAGGAATGAATATATATATGTATGTGTGTTTTTGTGTCTCATGTTAAGATAATTATCATGTCAACTGTGTATGGGTATGGTTCAGTTGGTTCAATACATACTATATCGGTTTTCCTCCATTTCATAATTCATTTCTCTTTAACTATGTAATAAGAAATCAAAATATTTATATCTAGAGAAAATGAATTTTCACTTTTAAATCTCATTGCCCTAAAAATAGCAACAAATTTGACAAGTAAAAATGAGTACCAATAAAAGAGTTACATAACTAGTCTCCTCGATCACATTTTACATATCAGTTTTCCTAGAGAATATTCAATGATAACATGACATAAAACCCCCTTCTTTTATCATTTCATGGATATCCATATTGCCAAGATTGTGAATCATGTGATTGAGGGATGCAACATTTATACTCGTAGAAAATATCATATTTACATTGAAGGACAATCGTGGTTTCAAATAATTTTGGATATGTATTTTTTTTCTTGTAAAACCTAGCAATCAAATTTTAAAACAACATTCAATTCTATTTTTATAAGTTTGACTTTTTGTAAGTATTCTAAAAATTATTTTCAAAATTTAATATAATTTTTACAATATTTTACTATGGTTAGTTTCAAAGATGCATATTCTTGTAATATCGTAGTTTGAAATTTGCAAATAAATGAAAAAAGAGAGGTTACGGCAGAGGATTTTGTTGTACAAAAGTGTAGGCATCACTAAGAGGTAAAGTAACATATCTACAACTTATGGCATATGCTCTAGCTAAATTTCCAAGTATTCTTTTATATATTCATGTTTTAATTTTTGTTATTTCCAAGTCTAGTTTGAGGGGTTTTCCACTTCTGTTGAGCTACTTTCTTTTTCAAGAAATTTTAATTTTTTTACTATTAGTTCTTTCCTGTATGTAAATTTGACAATGTGATCCATAAGAAGATTTTTGTGATTTTTTCCCCCTTTTTGAATCTAGTCTCTAAAAAAAAAACTTTTCCAAAGTCTTGCCAATTTCATGAACATGGTTCAAAAGAGGATGGTTGTGAATTTGAAAATATCTAATTTCTCATAAAAATCTAGATTTTTTTTTTAATCTTGAAATATTTGTAACACTCGAAATGGTAGTTTGGTTTTTTGGGACGAGGCTACTAAAGTGGCTGAGACTATGAGACAAGGAAAATTTTTGTGCATGGGAGATTTTAACACCCCTCTATACACTTTGGAGAAAATAGGGGGCTTGCAAGACTTTTCTGATAGCATGCAAGATTTGAAGGGCTTCCTTAGAAGGAATGACTTGATTGATATTGATCTACAAGGTCTTGCTTTCACTTGGTCTAATAATAGATTAGGGAAAAGTTTGATTCGGGTTAGACTTGACAAGGCACTTATCTCTTCTAGTTGGGACATTCTTCAAAATTCTTCCTACCAAACGGAGGCCCTTTAGGTATGAGATCATGTGGCACTCACACACAAAGTTCACAGATTGTATTGTGTGGTGATGGAAGGATCTAGTTGAAGGAATGACTATGTTCCATATTACTAGAAAACTTGAAAGAATCTGAAAAGAGGTGAGAGGATGGAGAAAATCTTCATTTGGGAACATTTCCAAATAAAAGAAATCAACTGAAAAGAAGTTAGAATCCCTCTAAAAGAAACTAATTCAAGGTAATGCTAATTTTGAGCAGCAATAGGAGGAGAGGGAGTGTCGAAACTTGTGGAAGACTGTCCTAAATCAGGAAGAAGTTTTTTGGAAACAAAGATCTAGGGTTTAGTGGTTGGAGGAGGGTGACCAAAATATGATCTTTTTCTATAGACTGGTAAGGTCAAGGAGGAGGAAGTCAGAAAAGATGTATTCAACATGAATCAATATAAAGCCCCTAGTCCTGATGATTTTCCCTCGACTTTTTTTCTAGTTTTATGGGATATTGTTAAGTATGATGTGATCCATACCTCTAGAGATTGCATTAGAATAGGAAAATTGTTGGAGGAACTCAATCAAACTTTCATTGCTCTTGTTCCTAAGACTAATAAACCTAGACACCTGGAAGACTTTAGACCTATTAGCCTCTGAAACACAATTTATAAAATCCTTGCCAAGATTATGGTTAACTATATCAAGCCCCTTCTTGATAAGTTTATAGGACCCTATCAGAATGGTTTCATTCTAGTGAGGCAGATGCTTGATATGGTCATAACCATAGATGAGGTAATTCACTCTATGGCTAGGAGTAAGAACCTAGGTATAGCTCTTAAATTGGATATTTCCAAAGCTTATGATAAGGTTAGGAGGGAATTTATTTTTTGCTATCCTCTCTAAACTTGGATTCAGTGAGAATATTATCAGAATTATCAAAAATGTGGTTAATATTGTCACCTTTTCGGTACTTGTTAATGGGACTCCTAGTAGAGTTTTTTCTTCTTCCCAAGTCTGCAACAAGGTGACCCCCTATCCCCCTACATATTCATCATCATGGTAGAGGTTCTTAGAAGGAATTCAGTGTCCATGACCAATTCTGGTAGATTAAAAGGTGTTAGACCTATGTCCTTGTGTCCTCCACAAATTATTCAACAATTTGTTGATGACACCTTCTTATTTGGAATCTCCTCTATCCATGAAGCTAGGAAGTGGAAAGCTATCATGTATTAGTATGATACATTCTTTGGGAAATGCATAAATTATCAGAAAAGAAAAGTGTATTTCTTCAACACTATTGCTAGCTTGAGAGAAAAGGTGACTAGAATTCTCCAATGCCAAGAGCCATTTCTCTTGGACACTTATCTTGGCCTCCCACTCACAATTAAAGAAGTTTCCAATCAGTTTTGGAATGGTCTTTTTGAATTCTTCTAGAGAAAGTTGGCAGGCTAGAAAGGAAATATTTTGAGTAGTGCAGGGAAACTCTAGCTTCTCTCAGCTTCTTTGCCGGGCATCTCGATGTACTTATTTTCTATGTTCAAACTTCCTGGGATATTCACATACATTCTTAAAAAAATACAACAAAATTTTTGATGGTCCAACAGTGAAGAGTGGTCTAGGATGAGTTTGGTAAGTTGGGAAAAAGTTTGTCATCCTAAGGCTCTTGGAGATTTAAATATAAGAAGGATAAGACATATGAATAAGGCCCTCAAAACCAAAATTGGTTGGAGGTTGATGAATTCCTTGGGTAGTTGATGAAAAATTGTAAGGGCCAAGTACCTTGGAGGGGAATAATTTCATCATGCCCTATGGACCCAGGCTCTCCCCCATGGATTTAAAATTTGGAACAATGTATTGCACACCTAAAAAATTCTGAAGATGGGTTGACATTAGATTGTAGGGAATGGTGACACCATAGATTTTTGGGAAGATCAATGGCTCTAAGATAACCCACTCATGCACACTGCATTCCTACCTTTGTACAAGACTAGCATCAAAGCAATTGGTTCTCTGGCTCGAAACTATATCACCCTGGATCGACAATGGATTAGAATCTAGCACCAGGAGCCTACTGGGACAGGCCTTGCCCTAGAACTAGAAAGCCTCTTGCATAATTATAGGATCCCTCTCATCCCATTAAAAGACCCCTAGGTTTGGAATCTTACCCCCTTGGGTGATTTCAAGATGAAGTTGGCTTATCTTTGTTGCCTCAGGGGTGGGGTGGCTTAGTGGTGCAGGAGCACCTAGGTAGGAAAAAGGGTAGACCTAGGGCTTCTTTGGTTTTTTTGGCTTTTAGTGATTCTAGAAACATCACTATAGTAATAATAGGATCAAATTGGTCCTAAGGTGAGGTTAGATAGGTTAGAAGAGCCCCACAATGCAATATTGCTCCTAATTGCTTAAAATTGCTCATTTGGCTCAATAGAGCATTTTTGGGTTTTGAGGGAAAAATAGGGTAATAAAGTGTTTTAGGGTCCTTATTAGGTGTTTTCTATCCATCTTAGGCCTTTTGGAAAGTTTGGTAGCAAGTAGAGCAAGTTTGGGTAGATAATTTGTAAAATTGCAAAAATTGCTCATTTCTTGCAAAGTTGTCATTGACAACTTTTATGCAAAAAGAGAAACTTCTTTGTGGAATACCCTCAACCACTAAAACTAGTTGGAAACTTCCATTCCAAGCCTACATAAGGTCTAACTCAACATTTTCAAGTGGTTGGAAGACAGAGAAATCACAATGTACGGATTGCAATCAACATTTTATTTATTACATCAGTTTCTTGCTTTGAGTGTTTTTTCATGCTTTGTATGGATTAGAGTTAGGGTTTTCTCAGTTGGAAGTGTTATTGGTGGTTTTCCTTCATTTATTTTTTTATTTTTTTTGTTTTTATAGAGAGTTTTGTGGGTTCAAATAAATTATTTTATAAGTTAGCAGGTTGTTGTTCTGAACTGGGTAGCCATCACAAAATGGAGTCTTAGGGTCATTTCCCACTATATAAAATGTACAGCCTCTTGGTATTTGGAACTAGACTCCTTCTACATTATTTCTAGAAAAGGAGAGCCTATGAGAAGCATAGAAAGCATTTTTAGTGTGATGCCCTAGGCAAGAAAACCATGTTTGGTTAGGGATCAAAAATATGAAAAAGAGCATTTGGAGTGGATTGAAAGGTTTGATTCTTCAATCCAAGAATTTGGTGAGTAAGTAGATGGTGAGGGATAACTCAAATCCAGAGGAGGAGTCTTGGTAAGGAGTTTTAGGAGGTTTAAAACCCAAACAACACCAAAACCCTTGAAACCCTCAAATTAAGCCTAAAATTGTGCTTGGGTTGTATGGACAAGTTGGGGGCTTAAGAGTTACAAAATATTTAAGTACTCTGAAAAGGGTATCTAGAAAGGTGATTTTTTGGGCCATTGTTAAGATATTTTTCAAAATATCTCAATTTTAGTGCATTTGGAGGGCTAATTCTTGTAGCACTCTTCCAAGCACTTAAGCACAAATTGACCTGTTGATTACAACTCAAATAGGGTTTTGCACTTGTTTTGGGTGTAGTATGTTGATGAGTAACCTACGACATTCCTAGGTATTCATTTTACCAAATGGAAAGGTCCAAGGAGCGTTGGGGTTATTTTTGTGTTTGTGGGAGTTTGAGCAATCTTATCCTAACCTATTGATGTGCACCAGTTGAAGAAGTGGGATCTCTTTGATAGAATCCTTAGAAGAATAGGGTGTGAAATAAGCCCTATTTGATTAGGTGGAATACCTAAGAAGAACCCAGAGAGCTTAGGTTTTGTGAGCAAGATTGGTTTTCACATCAGAGTGGTATAAGAGCAAGTTAAAGATTTGGGAATAGTTGGTGGATGTCTATAGCTACTAGAGAGTTAGTAGGTGAAACCAGCATGGTAAAAAATGTAGAACTAGCCAAGGAAGTTGATGAACAAAGGGAGAACAATAGAGTTCTTGAAGAATCCCTAGCAGAGGTGAAGATGCAACTAGATGCATTTGCTGAAGCAACCAGGAGAAAGGAAGAACAAGAATGTGAAAGGGGTAAAGAGGTAGTAGAGGAGGATGTAGTCCCTGAACCTAACCCTATCTTGAATAAAGAGCCCTTCTTGAAGCCTATCAAAGCCCTAGGAGGACAAGCTTCAGAAAGCGTACCACTTCTCAGTGGAAAGATGGACATAGATGCAGTCATGGACTAGATAGATGGCATGGAGAACCATTTTGAGTGTGAGGGGGTATTATAGGCACAAAAGGTTGAAGTTGCTAAGTCAAAGCTTAGAGGCTCAGCTCTAACATGGTAGAAATATGTACAAGATGAAAGAATCAGCATGGATAAGACTCCTATAGCTAACTGGAAGGCTATGGTCACTAAAGTGAAGGAGAAATTCCTGCCTAAAGACTTTGAAATTCAGCTCCATAAGAGAAGGCAAGGGTTAAAGCAAAAAGACTTAGATGTGACCTCTTATACTGAAGAATTTTAGAGGTTATGTCTGAGATCCAAGTAGTAAGAAGATGAGCCAATCAAAGTGGCAAGATATCTAGGTGGCTTGAAGTGGAATATCCAAGAGGAGCTCAGTTTGTTCGCACCTACCACAGTTCAAAGATGCCATCAACTAGCTCTAACGGTAGAGGAAAAGAACAAAAGGAAAGAAAATTCTAACTTCAAGGATAGAGGCAAGGGAAGAAATCAAAGAGGGCAAAGAGGAGGCTACTAGGGTAGAGGTAGTGAGCAAAAGAATCAAGGTGAAAGAAAGTTCACAAAGCAAACTAGTGATAACTCCTCAAGAGGTGGTTACAATAGAGGGAGAGGAAACCAAGAAGGATAAAATAGAGGGAGAAGATTAGGCAGATCCAATTCATACTTTGCAAGTATGAAATGTTACAATTGTGGTCATTTGGGTCATCTAGCCTATAGATGCTCGGAGAAGCCTTCTTCCTCAAATCTAGCATATGTGCAAAATGATTGCAGCAAAGAATCTGATGTAGACCGCATTGAGTCTAAAAAAGGTGAGAACCTCATGTTTAGGAGAGTGTTGATCAAACAACTAGCTCATGATGAACCTAAACATATGAGGTCATTGTTTAGAATAAAATGCAAAATTCTAGGAAAAGTATGCAAAGTGGTTGTAGATTTCGGTTCTACTGATAATGTAATATCAAAGGAGGTTGTTACTAAGTTGAAATTGTAGAAGATACCTCATGAAAACACTTACAAGGTTACTTGGCTTAACAAGGGACAAAGCATCTTGCTAAATGAGAAATCTTGGGTGGAATTCTCCATAGTAGGATACAAGGACAAATTGTTGTGTGATGTTTTGCCTATGGATGCCTGTCATCTTTTGCTAAGTAGGCCTTGGAAATTTGATAGGGAAGTTGTGTATGATGGTAGGGAAAATTCCATAACTTTTAAGAAAGGAGGAAAGACCTTCAAAATTCAATCCTTATTGGAAGGGAAGGAAACACAAGCAAAAGTGCCTAGTGTGCTATTTTGTAGTGGGAAAGAGTTTGTTAAAGTTCTCAAGGATGAGGAATGTCAAAATTTTGTAGTAGTGCTAAAGTCTAAAGCAAAGGAGAATTCAGCCAATAAACCCTTACCAATTGAACTCCAAACTTTTCTTGAAAAGTACAAGGACATAGTGAGTGATGGTACTCATCTACTCTACCTCCTAGGAGAGTTATTAGTCATCAAATTGACTTTGTCCCAGGTGCTTCCTTGCCTAATAAAGTAGCATATAAGTTCACTCTAGATTAGAACTTAGAAGTGGCAAGACAAGTTCAAGAATTGATAGATCAAGGCATTATACAAAAGAGCACAAGCCCATGTGTAGTTCCTATTGTGTTGGCATCTAAAAAAGGAGGTAAATGGAGATTATGTATAGATTCAAGAGCCATCAATAGGATTATAATTAGGTATAGGTTTCCTATACCTAGGATTGAAGACCTTATGGATTGTCTTGGAGGTGCTAAATACTTCACTAAGCTGGATTTGAAGAGTGGTTATCACCAAAGAAGGATAAAGGAGGGAGATGAATGGAAAACAACATTTAAGACTACTAATGTTCTTTATGAATGGCTTGTAATGTCATTTGGTATTTGCAATGCTGCTAGCACATTCATGAGGCTCATGAATGAAGTGCTCAAAGATTTCAGAGGCAAATTTGTAGTTGTATATCTAGATGATATACTTATTTTCAACAAGACTAGAGAAGAGCATATCAAGCATGTTAAGGTAGTTTTGAAGATACTTCATTAGGAGAAGCTAGCCATAAATCTTGAGAAGTGTGACTTTTGCAAGGAAGAAATTGTGTACCTAGGCTTTGTGGTGTCTCAAGGCACATTAAAGATGGACAAGGATAAGGTTTCTACTATTATAGATTGGCCAACACCTACCACATCTACTAAGGTAAGAAGTTTCCATGGTTTGCCTCAATTCTATAGGAAATTCATTAGAAATTTTAGTGGTATTCGTGCACCTTTGTTGGATACCATAAAGGGTGGAGTAAAGTCTAAGTTTAAGTGGAATTTAGAAGCTGAAAGGTCATTTGAAATGTTGAAGAAACAAGTAGCTACTCAACCTATCCTACAATTGCCTAGTTTTGAGAAATTGTTCACCTTAGAATGTGATGCAAGTGGCTTAGCAGTAGGTGGTGTTTTGAGTTAAGAAGGTAGACCAGTGGCTTTTTATAGTTAATGAGGCCAAGAAGAAGTATTCATCCTATGACTTAGAGCTCTATGTCTTAGTTTAGTGTCTTAGGAAGTGGAGATATTATTTGTTGCCCAAGGAATTTGTTGTGTTTATAGATAATCAAGGTCTTAGCTACATCAATACTCAAGAGAAGTTGAGAAAGAGACACTTGAAGTGGATGGAGTATTTGCAGGCTATTACCTTCACAATCAAGCATAAGAAGGGACAATTGAACAAAGTGGTAGATGCACTAAGTAGGAGGATTATGACAGTCCAAGAGATTCAGCTCCAAAGCATAGGAATAGAGAGTTTTCAGAATCTCTACAAAGAAGATGAGGACTATGCTGAAGCCTACAAGGTATGTATGGATTTTGAGAATCATTTTCATCACAAATTTTTAGAATATACCTTGCAAAATGGCTTTTTATTCAAAGTTAATCATTTGTGTGTACCAAGGGGTTCCATGAGAGAAGACCTAATATAGGAGAAGCATAATGGCAGCCTAAGTGGTCATTTTGGTATCATCAAAATGATAGAACTAGTGCAAAGGTTCTACTATTGGCCAAAACTAGCAAGGGATGTAACCAAGTATGTGGAGTAGTGCATGGTGTGCATGAAAGCCAAAAGAGGAATCAACAATGTAGGTTTATATCAGCCTTTACCAATTCCAAATAGGCCATGGGATTGTGTAAGTATGGACTTTGTTGTAGGTTTACCAAAAACCAAGCAAGGGTATGATAGCATTTATATTGTTGTTGATAGATTCAACAAAATGGGGCATTTCATTCCATGTAGGACAACTAAATATGCTAGTCACGTTGCCCACTTATTTTTCAAGGAGGTTGTATGGATTCATGGACTCCTATTAAGTATTGTATCAAATAGGGATGTTAAATTTATGAGTCATTTTTGGAAAACCTTATGGAAAAAAGCTTGGTACAAACATGTCATTTGGTTAAAATTACCATCCCCAAACTGATGGTCAAAATGAAGTGGTTAATAGGACCTTAGGGAACCTTCTAATGTGCCAAACTAAGTTGGGATGTTATCATTTCATAAGAAGAGTATGTCTATAATGATAGCAAGAATAAGACCATTGGAAAGAGTCCTTTTGAGATAGTTTATGGAATGCATCCAAGGGGTGTATGTGAACTGAGATATCTCGGTGATATGGATAAGAGAAGTGGACAAGCTGAAGACTTTATTCAAACTATGAAGGAGATTCAAGAGAAATTCAAGAAGAACATCCATAATAACACTCAAAAAATCAAGGCCAAAGTGGATGAAAAGAGGAAAAACATTCAATTTTTTGTTGGTGACTATGTAATGATCCATTTGAATAAACCAAGGCTTTAAAAATATGTTCCTAACAAGCTACAGATGAAGAGGGTAGGGCCTTTCAAAATCTTGGCAAAGTATGGATAAAATGCCTATAAGGTAGACTTACCTTTAGATTTAGGCATATCCCCTATTTTCAATGTGCAAGACTTGGTGGCATACAAAGGTACCTTACCTCAGATCAGTCTGGATGTTCATGCTAACATTGAACCTGCTGCAACACCTAATATCAACAAGTTGGAAGTAGAGAAAGTGTTAGACTTAAGGGTGAAGAAGTCTGCAAGGCACAAGGTGTATATGGAACATCTCATTCAATGGAAGGGAAAGCCAACTTTAGAGGCTACTTGGGTTTCTAAACCAGAGTTCAAGAAGGTTGGAATTCCCTTAGACATGTTGCCATCAAGTGGGACTTAGTTTTTTTTTTATAGGGGGACTATGGTGCAGGAGCACCTAGGTAGGCAAAAGGGTAGACCTAGGGCTTCTTTGGTGTTTTTGGCTTGTAATGATGCTAGCCACATCACTAGAGTAATAATAGGATCAAATTGGTCCTAAGGTGAGGTTAGATAGGTTAGAAGAGCCCCACAATGCAATATTGCTCCTAATTGCTTAAAATTGCTCATTTGGCTCAATAGAGAATTTTTGGGTTTTTATTAGGTTTTTTGGATCCATCTTAGGCCTTTTGGAAATTTTGGTAGCAAGTAGAGCAATTTTGGAAAGATAATTTGCAAAATTGCAAAAATTGCTCATTTCTTGCAAAGTTGTCATTGACAACTTTTACAACTTTTATGCAAAAAGAGAAACTTCTTTGTGGGAGCCCTTCAACCACTAAAATTAGTTGGAAACTTCCATTCCAATTCTATATAATGTTGAACTCAACCTTTTCAAGAGGTTGGAAAAAGGAGAAATGACAATGTACAGATTGTAATCAACATTTCATTTATTACAATAGTTTCTTGCTTTAAGTTTTTTTTCATGCTTTATATGGATCAGAGTTAGGGTTTTCTAAGTTGGAAGTGTTAGTGGTGGTTGTCCTTCATTTCTATTTTTATTTTTTGTGTTGTTATAGAGAGTTTTGTGTGTTCAAATAAATTATTTTGTAAGTTAGCAGGTTTTTGTTCTAAATTGGGATGCCAACACAAAATGGAGTCTTAGGGCCATTTCCCACCATATAAAATGTACACCCTCTTGGGATTTGGAACTAGACTCCTTGTACATTATGTATAGAAAATGAGATCCCATGGAAAACATGAAAAGCATTTTTAGTGTGCTGCCCTAGGCAAGCAAACCATGTTTGATTAGGGATCAAAATTTTGAAAAAGAGCATTTGGAGTGGATTGAAAGGTCTGATTCTTGATAGAATCCTTAGAGGCATACGGTGTGAAAGAAGCCCTATTTTATTAGATGTAAGACCTAAGAAGACCCTAGAGAGCTTAAGGTTTGTGAGAAATATTGGTTGTCACATCACCCAAGGACATTGGAGAAAGGTCTAGCATTTGTGGATCCTACCAAAGATTAATTTTTTCTGGTGGACAACTTTACATGGATATATCCTCACTATGGATAATCTCCAAAGTAGAGGATGTCAGCTAGCTAACTATTTTGTCATATGTTTTAAAGACACAAAATCTATCTCACACCTTCTTATCCACTGCCCTTTTGCCTCAGAGGTCTGGAGGGAGGTACTGGCCTTATGGGGTTTCCAATGGTGTGCTAATGAAGGAATGAAAAAATTTGTTCACTGGAATGGCCCATCTTACCATCCATACCTAAATAATCTATGGTCAATAATTCCTCCTTATGTTTCATGGATAATTTGGAAGGAGTGGAATAACAAAATATTCGTGGATAAAGCAACTGGCAGTTTGGGGGTGGGTCATTGGGTTATCAGGCTCCTAAAGGAATGTAGTGGGATCTAGTAATAAAACACCCCCGCTTGCTGAATCCACTAGGTAGACTTGATATGAAGTGGGCTTCAGCCTAGGAATTGGGCCCAATGGTGGCACATGTTGACAACTCTAAAGCTTTGGCTAGGAGGAGAATGGTGTGGCACCCCCTCCCCCCCCCCCATGGATTAAACTTAATTTTGATGGCTCAGCCATCAAAGGAAGTACTGCTACTGGGGGTGTCTTATGCAATTATATGGTGAAAATGGTGGTTGCCTATTCTAGAAACTACTAAGGAGGCTCAAACAATGAAGCAGAAGCCTTGGCATTTTTGTGGGGAATGAGAATCATTAGAAAACATGGAATTAGCAGGCTAGTAATTGTGGGGGATTCGATGTAAATTATTAAAGCTATTAAAAGAGAACGTCAAAGTAGCTAGGTGATCAAGGTGACAATTGATGAAATTTGTAAGTTGATGATGTTAATCTCAGATTGGTTTTGAGAAGTGAGTGTCTATACACTTAAGTCATTTACTTGGTTCATGTCGAACAAGTAATATATGCTGAGCACAACATACAAGTTAGAGCATGCTGAGTAAATAGTGTGTGCCGAGTCACTCATATGCCAAGTCATTCAAGTGCCAAGAAGATAGTATGTGACAAGTGATTCAATTTTCGAGAAAGCAGTGCATGCTAAGTCATTTAGTTGTTGAGTGACAAAATTGAAGTCATAGTTAGTACCAAGCACCGGGGACTTCAGATGCCAAGTGACATAGTTGTTTGTATTGGCACAAACTACTATGTAAACCATTTTTGGGCCAACTTAAGAATTAATTTATTATCTTTTGTTGATAAGAACGAATCTTAATTGGGAATCCCTATGTATTACATGCATCCAATTAGATAAAGGGAAGGTTTAAACGGCAATATGGGTGAATCACAATCATTGATTCATACCTAACCCTAAGTCACCTAAGTCTTCTTAAGGAGGGAAAACCCTAAACTTTTTATGAATGATCAGAGAGAGAGAAGGAGAGTTTGCATGCACAAACAAGACATTCATGGTGACCAAGGTATTATGATTTGAGTTACATTGCAGAATCAGTTAAAAGGAGAATAGAGGATGGAAACAGTGGACAATAGAGAGACATTTGATAAGAAAGGATCAAGTATACATCAGTATAGAGGTGATTTGACATCAAGCAATAGAGTTCTAATTGTAGGATCCTTGTTGAGACATTGTAATAGGTGAATCAGTCAAATCTCTTAGTAGAGTAGTCCTAAGAGGCTGTATTGAAATCCTTTAACAAGGTGCTTACTTAATCGTGAGTTGAAGTCCTTTAATCAATAACACTTCTAATAGGGTGTTGAAATCTTTTAATAGGGTAAGACCTAAGAATCTTTTTAAGGTTTTAACAAGGCAGACCTTTCATAGGGTAAATCATGTTTCATGATCAAACATTGTAACCTTCATTGGATACACTTTATTACTATAGTAGTGAAGAATTGTGGGTGTCATCCCCACCATAGTTTTACCTTCTCATTGGAGGGATTTTGGGTAATCATATCTTGTGCCATACATGTGTGAATGCTTACTTGTTTACATACTTTAGATGTATATGCTTTACATGGTATTTCAGTTTATTTATTAAATGATGAGATGGATGTATGATGAATGCTTTTACCGGTAAAAGTTTTAAGCACTGATTCAACCCTCCCCTCTTAGAGTTTACCTTTCCTATTGTAATTTCAACAATTGGTATTAGAGCTAGGTTCTCTAAAAGTAAATTTTTGTAGCTTTGAGGTAAGATCTTGGAAATGGAAGTCTACAAGTTGGGAAAAGTTATTGAGAACAAGGAGATTGAAATACAACTGATTCAACATCAATTGAATGAAGCAAGAGAAGATTGAAAGAAATCATTGAGAAGAAGGAAGGAAATTGTCATTGAGGAGAATGACACACAATACCAAGAGATGGACACCACTAAGCTATTTGCAAATGGAGGCTCCAATGAATTTGATGTAGTAGTTGTAGATCTAATGGAAAAGAATAGATCCCTAGCTAAAGAGATCATAAATCTTAAGATAGAGAAAGAATCACAAGCCATATAACCATGTGAGGTGACAGAACAGAAAAAGAAAGCTATGGAAGATAAAGTCACGATTGAAGATGAAAAAAGAGTTTTGACCAGTAGACTGGAAGAGAGATCATTAGAGGTAACTAGGATTACTAACATGCAATTAGAAACTTTGGGTCAAATGATGATTGCAAATCATGAACTGAATGCCAAGGATATTGAGATCACAACACTAAAGTTGTAGAATGAATAGTTGAACAATGATCTGAAAAAGGAAAAGGAGTTTGTTGAAAGCTTCAATAAACCCAGTGAAGCCATCAAGTACTTTGAACAATTTATGAGATCTCCTATATCTAACAATGATACATTTGGACTAGGATACACTAGTATGAAGAAGGAGAATCATCCAAAAGTGCTAAAGAAAGAAGTAACAAAGGTAATAACTCCAAGCCTACTTGTCATAATTGTGATAAGAAAGAACATACTACTAATATTTGCAAGAGCAAGACTGTAAATAAAAATAAGAACATGGATCACTGCCATAAGTGCAACAAATAAGGTCATCAAAAACATGAATGCAGAACCAAGACCATGCACACTTAAATATTCAAAAGATACTATTATAATTGTCAAAAGTATGGACATAGAGCCTTTGAGTGCAAATCCAAATCCAGCTAGTTATCAAACAAGAAGACAAAGGTAAAGAACAATGGAAACTCTTATAATTGGGATTATAATACAAGGTATAGTTGTCACTACTTTCAAGAGTATGGACATGTTCCTAAGAATTGTATTAGAACACATTTTAGAAGTGATTACAAAAGGTGGTTGAGTCAAACCACATGTTTTAGCTATTTGAAGACTGGTCACATAAGTTGATATTGTCCAACCAGGTCAAAGGGACCAAGTTGTGAGTTCAAAAAAGGATAAGAAAGGAAAATATTAAGAATTTCAGAGATGAGATGAACAAGACATGTAAGAGAAAGGAAGATTGCAACACATCAAGTGTAGATGGAATCACTTCACCCAATGGGTCAGGTGGTTACACCTCATCAAATTAAGAAATCAAGAGGTATGTGGGATTGATATTTAAAAGATATAACATACATCAATTCCAAGGATTTAGTTTTGAAAAGATTACATATACATGAATAAAGATGCAAAGTGTTGTTAGAAATCAAGGATAAATCTTTAAGTTTTGTCAATTTTTCATGTTACTACTGAGCATGAAAAAGTTTCATATGGTTGTCGAGTAAAATGTTAGTTTATGTTGAGCTAACAAATTTTTTTATTGGTGGCCAAGCTCATAGTGGTTGCCAAGTGTATGGAAAGACACGTGGATGCCGAGTGAAGCAGAAATTCAATTGATGTTGAGCTTATAGTTGTGTAAGAACTTAGCATTAAATGTAGTGTTTTAAGGGCTATTTGATCAATTACTTGTTCATTTGACATGATTTGAATTCAAAGAAGAACACAAAGAGCTAAAGAAAATCTGGAGAATTTGATCCGAGCCTTTGTAGGAGATTTAAATAGACACCATTTCAGCAAGATTTATAATGTATTTATCGTGTGTTGAGCTACATAGTTTCAAATTTTGCAAACCCTAATTTCATGTAATGGCATCTAATTAGTCAGTAGCTAAAGGTGTAGAGGGAAAAGAGGGTTTAAATGTTCAATTAATTAGCAAAGAAATCAAACAACCTATTTTCAAGCCTATCCCAGATATAGCTTATAAGCAGGATCCCTCCAGTACATTGTCTATGATACCACCACAAGTCTTGATGATTCAAGATGTTAGGAATTGTTACTCATTCAATATTGGAAGCATAGGTGATATAGAGATTAGGGAAACCCATTAAAAACTATGTGAGAACAGAGTGTTTAAGAAAGAGTTTAAAGTTTTTGAGAAGAAAGGGTTAACTCGTGCCATAAATTTTGCCAACGTCTTCAAAATAAAGTGGATTAAGATTATTTTAAGAAAAATTCATGATAGCTCTGTATGGTTAGAAAATGGGCCAGTAAAAATCACAAAGAAGATTGTTCACAAAAATAGGGTATCCAACCCTAGATCGGCCAAAGGCCATGAGAAATGAATCAAAGGAAATAATTGAATAGAGAACAAGGGCTATGTGGAATAAAAGAGGTATGACAATTGATACTATCACAGATCCTTTGGTAGCTTTTGCAATGAGGGTCATAGCACACAAGTTTTATCAATCTAGTAGATTAAACAATGTACCTTGCATTGTAATGGATATCAACTAAAAAATTGTGAAGAAGGATCATACTTATGATCTTGCCAAGTTGCAGTTGCAACAATTGATTAAGAATTTGGGAACTATAAGGAAGATCAAGAGTGCAAAATGTAAATTTGGATCTATTCTAGTATGTATTTTCTTTTGTGTGTAGAATACATTTCCTACATTTGGTAAGGCTGCATGGAAGGTGAATAGATCAATTGCAGTTCAAATGGGAGAATTTATTGAGCAATTAGGTGATAAATTTGATTAAGTGATGACTAGTTATTTTGAAGATTTTAAGCAATCAATGAAGAAGAGATTAAGGATACCAGTCTCACTAGTGGAGGAACATTTTGATGATGTTTTCTTCCTAGTTGATACTTATTTCACATATGTACAAGAAAAAATTCCTAGGGTAAGATGAATAAGGCCATTAGGATATAAAATAAATGTTGATGAGGCCTCTGCAACAATCACAACATTACTTGTAGAAGAAGTGGACAAAGAAGCAACATCAATTGGAAATTATGACTTGGCCAAATCAAAGATCACTATGTAATTGAAGACTACTTCTGTGATCAGAAAGAAGAACAAATTGGTGAAGAAATTGAAAGAAAAGTTTGGTGGAGCCAAGGAAGACGAAGAGGAAGATGATGAAGAAGAAGAGGACACACAGGCTCAAGCACCACTAGCATTGATATAAGGTCAGGGAGAAGACCAACAAGAAGAGGAAGTAGAAATTGAAGAAGGTGTCAAGGAAGAAGAAGCCAATGAAGCAATTACAACTACTAATAAGAAGAAAAGAAAGGTAAAGGCTTAACCAGTGAGCAAACCAAAGAAGATAGCTAAACCTAATTAGCCCAAACCCACAACACCTACCACAAGGGCTAGTACAAGAGTCACTGTACAAAAGACTAAAGAAGTAGCCAAGCCTAAGGAGAAGAAAGTTGAAATGCAGAAGAGACCGAGGAGGAAGTAAGTGGCACAAGCTAAGTTTGATGAAGAGAAGACTGAATCAGAAGACAATAACCAATTTCAAGTGGTGAGTCACACTCCCTCTTCAAAATTTAGATAATTTATGTGAGAACATTAGAAACAATGTTGATTTATTAGCTATCTCTCACATTGAGTTTGACAATCTTGGGAAGATTGAGAAGAACCAAGTTGAAGAGGTAGTATGCCATGATGGCTATATTAAAAAAGACTCCTCTAGAACTTGCCAACTCCATACCTAAAGGTTTATATGATAGAGTTGAGAAAAAATGGCATTATTGTTTAAACACTAAAAGAAAAATTAGGGAGATATCCCTTGCTCAAGTTATGCTAGACCTTAGTGAGGCTAAGATGTCTAAAGCCATTAAGAAGTATGCTATAACATTTGTGCCAAAATATAGGGCATTCAACATATTACAAAAAATCTTAGAGGATTTTGTATAGAAGTCCAAACAAATGTGGAAGTTGATATATGGACGGTCAACATCAAGAGAAGCTGACCAGACATCTATTGAGGTAGGAGAGGATGAAGAAGATGATAATGAACAAGGCACAGTTGAGGGGGGCACTAATATGAATATTGATAACCAAGCACCAGCTAAGGAAGAGAAGAAAATAGAATATTGTACAAGATACACAAATGTCAAGTGCCAATAGAGGAAGATTTGAAAAGGATACTTCTCCAGTCCACTCTCCAAGCCAAATTATGTGACAACCCTGTACTGGTGAGTGTAGATGAAATTTAGAAGGCAAAAACAATAACTACAAGGGAGGAAGTGAAAACACAAGAAACTGAAAAAGATAAGGATGAGATAGTTGAAGAAGACAAGATAGAAATACTAGCAAAAGATGGGACTCAAGTCCAAATAGGTTAGGTAGATGCACCTGCACCTCCAACACAAGATCAAGGTGCAATTGGAACTATACAGGTAGAAAAGGACAAGACTGAAGAGACTAGTTTGACACCCAAGCCAAAGGAGCTACTAGCTATAATCTAGTACTCCTTCTAGTCAAGATCTTTAGAGGCTGAGCATAGAGGTGACTCCATTACAATTTCCAGTGCCGAGTCCTAGCTCATCTAAGGTTGAAGAGGTAATTAGTTATGGAGATATTAGCCTAGATGAAGAGATTTTATTGCCTAACTTTGATTATGCAGCAATCACAATTGAGTAGATGGGTATATTACAAGAGGCCCTAGCAAAGAAGAAACATCAAGAACTACTCAGAAGGTAGCATAGGAAGAAGCAAGCTTTGATTGATATCAAAGAGATTTTCTTAGATGCATTTAGTCTACCAACTCCAGATGAAACCAAGCCAATCATTGAACAATTGACAAATATAGTGGAAGGAGTTAGTGACACAGACCTAGATACTAATGTCAAACTATTAGAATGGTCTAAAAATAAGTTTCAAAACAATGTAAATGAGAAAATATCTAGAAGTATTGCACAAACACAGGTTGAGCTAGCAACCAAGATAGAGAGTGTGAAGAAGGTACTAGAGAACATTTTCTCTTTGTACACCAAATTGTGTAATCCTATTCTCTTCACACAAGAGGTAAGGAATCATATCTTGAGTTTGGAGAGCCAAAGGTAGTTATCTAGTGCAACATTTCCCAAGTCTCCAACTCAAAGTGAGAAACACTTTAGGAACCTCTTGCAATCCCAGAGTCAGTTAGCATCATCACAAGTAGATGAAGCCAACATCAGGGCTAAATTGATCAGCATACAGTTGACATTGACTCCTCACATGTAGATTTTACACAAGAAGCTAGGCTATGAAAAAACACTTATGAAGAACGACCCTAATATTTCTACATTAGATGACTTAGTCCACCTTGCTGCCAAGTTGGCCATCCAAATTAAGTCTTTGGAGGTAGCTTGTGATAATTGGGATGCCACTCTTAAAATTATACTTGAGGTCCATAAATCCTTTTTGGACAAATACGCTATAGGTGTATAACCCATTGACATCAATTTCAATGACAAGTGAGTGTCTATACACTTAAGTCATTTACTTAGTTCATGCCAAACAAGTAACATATGTTGAGCACACCATATAAGTTAGAGCATGTCGAGTAAACAGTGTGTGTCGAGTCACTCATATGTTGAGTCATTCAAGTCCCAAGCAGATAGTATGTGCTGAGTGGTTCAGTTGCCGAGCAAGCAGTGCAAGCTGAGTTATTTAGTTTTCGAGTGACAAAATTTAAGTCATAGTTAGTGCCAAGCACTGGGGACTTCAAATGTTGAGTAACATAGTTTTGACATAGTCATAGTTTGTATAACCTTTTTTGGGTTGACTTAAAGATTAATTTATGATTTTTTTTTATAAGAATGAATCTTAAGTGGAAATCCCTATGTATTACATGCATCCAATCAGATAAAGGGAAGGTTTAAGTGGCAATATGGGTGAATCACAACCATTGATTCATACCTAACCCTAAGTCACCTAACTCTTCTTAAGGAGGAAAAACCCTAAACTTTTTATGAATGATCAAAGAGAGAGGAGAGTTTGCATGCACAAATAGGACATTCATGGTGACCAAGGTATTATCATTTGAGTTACATTGTAGAATCAATTAAAAGGAGAATAAAGGAAGGAAACAACAGACAGTAGAGAGACATCTGACCAAAAAGGATCATGTACACATCAGTATAGAGGTGATCTGACATCAAGAAATAGAGTGCTAATTGTAGGATCATTGCTAAGACATTCTAACATATGAATTAGCCAAATCTCTTAATAGAATAGTCCTAAGAGGCTGTATTGAAATCCTCTAACAAGGTGCTTACTTAATTGTGAGTTGAAGTCCTTTAATCACGCACACTTCTAATAGTGTGTTGAAATCATTTAACAAGTAAGACCTAATAGTCTTTGTAAGCTTTTAACAGTGCATACCTTTCACAGGGTAGATCATGTTTCATGATCAAACATTGTAACCTTCATTGGATACACTTTATTATTGCAGTAGTGAAGATTTGTGGGTGTCATACCCACCCCATTTTTACCTTCTCATTGGAGGGTTTCTGGGTAATCATATCTTGTGCCATACATGTGTGAATGCTTACTTGTTTACATACTTTAGATGTATATGATTTATATGGTATTTCAGTTTATTTGTTAAATGATGAGATGGATGTATGGTGAATGTTTCTATGGGTAAAAGTTTTAACCACTAATTCACCACCCTCACCCCCCCTTAGATTTTAACTTTTTTATTGTAATTTCAATAGATGGAGGGGTATCAAGAAATCCAGGTGGACCACATTTACCATGAAGGCAATGGCATGGTAGATGAGCTAGCTAAATTTGGCGATAGTCTCACATGATTAATAGAATGGAAGGATGTAATCCTTATTCCATCATCAACTCAAGTAATAGACCATGAGAATACTTCTCACAATGCCACATGAATCATCACACCAAGTGGCACGTCTTCAAGTATCTGTGTGAATGGGAAGGCAAATGGGCTTCTTTTCATAAAGTCTTTATTTGGAAAGATTGTATATGGATACACTTTTATGATCCTCTTTCCTTGAGATATAATTATTTCCACAAAAGGACAAAGGTAGTGGATTTTCCTAGATATGAAAAACTAACAAAAAAAGATAATAAAGACACTTCGTTCATACCCCACTCCAACCATAGCTGGCATCAGATGATTACGAAAGGAAAGGGACTATTAACATGTGTCATGGAGAGTGGTTTTTTAGGATTTTGGAAACCTTTGGACCTTATGATGGTTTTTATCACCTTTCCATTTTCATCTTGGGTATATTTTATTTAACTTACGAAGACTTCCTTACATGCAAAAAGGCAATGTCAAAAAACTCAGAGTAGTTGGTGGAAAATTTAGAGGATTTGGTGGTTGAGTTGGGTGGTGGTATCGACATTAATGATCATATTGAACCTATGGGAGTGGAGGCTTTCTTTTGCAAGAGTGAAGTGACGATTTCTTATCTGCAGGAGGGTGGCTTATTACCTTTTATGGAAGGGATGATAAAACATGAGGAAAAAATCTCGATGCAATACTTCAACTCATGGAATGAAAAAAAAGTGACCATCAATGGAATGAGTTTTAAAATCATTAAAGAAGTTATTAATTAGGTTGGCGGGCTTCCCATGGGAGACAAGAACTAGCACAAGCAAGTACGTGTTAATGATGAAACCAATCTGTAGAAGTTCTTCAAGTTTAATTAGGAACCGGTTCAATTGTGTGGTGGTTTTTCTAGGGAACATATTCCTAAGCCTTGGGACATTATCTTCTATGTTATTATGAGATACATTACCCTTAAGGATTCGTTTTAGGTACTTTATTTCTATCATTTCCCCATTCTCAACCATTTCAGAAATCTGGATCAAATTTCCTTTCCATTCCTTTTATTGAATTCAATGGAAGACAATATATTCAAGTCTAGGAAAAAGGAGGGAAAAACCTTTTATCTCATTCACTAGGGTTTCATGAATAAATTGTATATCCATCACCTTTCCCTAAAACTATTGCACCTAGTCAACCCACTAGCTACTGTTACTCTCCAAGTTTCTTTGGATCTTGGCCTTAGCCCTAGCCATAAAAAACCAAGAAAACCCCCACTCCTAAGGTTAAAATTATCCTCATTGATTCTGATACAGACACAAGGAAGAGAAAAAAGAGTGCTCAGAGAACCAAAAAACACCTCCAATTAGAGAAATTTAAGTTCCCCCCCCCCACCCCCCCCAAACATGCTTTTAGCTCAAAATCTACTAAAAGTTGAGTGGGAGTCTCATGGTTGAGAGGGAGCGATAGAAAATGAGGGTAAGCTGAAGGTTGAGATGTTTAATGGGTAGAACTTTTATTTATGGAAAATGCAAACGAAGGACTATCTTTATCTAAAGGATTTATGGTCTCCATTGGAAGGAAAAACCAAGAAACTGATTGCTATGACTGATGAGGACTAGAATATTTAGGATAGATTGGCACTTGGAAGTATTTGTTTATGCCTAGCACAATTAGTGACATTTAATATTACAAAAGAGTTGATGCAAACCCTATCAAGGTTGTATGAAAATACCTCTTCTTCAAACAAGGTATTTATCATGAAGCATTTACTTAATATAAATATGGAAGAAGGTGGATATGTCGTAGATCATTTAAATGAGCTTAATACAGTTACTAGTCAATTATATTCTATAAGTGTAAATTTTTTATGAAGAAAGTGGGGCTCTCTTGATTTTGTCTTCTTTTCCTAAAAGATTAAATGACTTGGTAATGGTTGTGAGTAATTCTATTTCTAGATCTAATACCCTAAAATTTGATGATGTGATTGTTGTTATCCTAAGTGAGGAAACTTGTAAGAAAAGCTCAGGCATAGATCTACATCAGGAAGTGTTTTGAAGACACAAAGTAGAGGCAGAACAATTAAGAGGAAATAATTTTGGAAAATCGTGGGAAATCAAGAGGAAAATCAAAGGGGAAGAGGTCTCAATCAAGAGGACTAAAAGATTGTTGGTACTATGGAAAACTAGGGCATAAGAAGAAAGATTGTTGGAATCAAAAGAATAATGAAGGAGACAAACAAGAAGGGAGCAAGGAGGAAAATGTGGTAACTAATAAATCTGAAGAGGATTATTTTCTTCTTTCCTTAGAAAGTGTTGACTTAGAAAGTGTTGATGATTCATGTGTTTTACACTACAACATTTGGGGTCAAATTGTGACAACGGTGTGATTTGTTTGTGATTTTTATGTTTTTTTTTTTCCTATATCCTCGATGCCATTGTAATATTGATGTTGGAGTTGTAATTGTGACATCCATGTGATTATAAACAAAAAAAAGAAACACGACATTAATCATTCCATATTTGATCGATTGTGGAGAGCTCTAAATGAGGGTATAGAGAAGTTGCAAAACAATGTGGAGATTTACAATTTTTTTTCCTAGCCCTGCACTTTCTCTGCATCCCTTTCTATGCATTTTGTTGTCGTGTCATGCCCTTGCTCTGCATTCTCCCCACACAAAATATTATTAGTGAGTATTACTATAGTATTGGTCTACATTATCAGTCTCATCCATTTTAACATGAAGTATCTTATATGGCATGTCTTGTGGTTCTTTATTGTTAATATTAGTAATGGTTATGGGGTCATGTCTTGTGAATTTTATGTTATGATTACCATTAGTTTCATGGTTGCATATGCAATGGTTAAATCCCCTATATCTTCACCATTACAATTGTCAACAATTTTGTGTTCATCCATTACAGATCTTCTATAACACAAATGGTGGTTTTACTTTCTTACCATGTATATTTCTCTGTTGTAATGGTGTAAATCAATTTGTAATGAGAAGTGTAATTAAAGTGATCGAGCCTTCTAGTTGTGAAGTTTGAATCCCTTTATTTTTTTCAAGCTTTCTACATTTACAAAGAAAACCCATTCAAGTTCAGGCACGAACTTGACTCTACTCAAAAGAAAAAGAAAAATTTCCAGAGGGTTTCATATTCAAAGACCTAGTTCATTGTTTCAAATAATCTATTAGATTTTGTAGGCATCAATATACAATTGCAAGTAAACTAACCAAGTTAACAATTTTCTTTTTACTCTTTATTGTTCTACATTTGCAATTACACTGATTTGAGGTCCTTTTTATCTTAATGTTGCACTTTGCATTTGTAAATTTGCAAGTAAAACTTAACTAATTTGAGTGATGATTTTTTGAATTTTTACAAGATACTTTACTCGTGGTTTTCTTTTTGGGACAAAGATTTACATTTACAAAAAAAAAAAGCTCTCAGTCTAGCATTATATGTATATATACCATCAGAGACATATATTGGGCACTCAAGCTATTATAAGTTGGATATACTACTACAAGAGCCTATTGATATATTTTAATGTGTTTAAACCCCAAATATGATTTTTATGTAAGTAGTGGCGTAGTTTGTAGCTTATGACCCTGGAGAAGATCAAAGTGTTAGTATTGTAGGTTATCGAGTTTGGACCAAGAAAATTAATATTCAACTATGTGATTTTAATAGCCTTCCCTTGTTCTTCAACTAACTCTATCACATCCTTATCTCTGATAGGATTTGGCAGTGCAGTAGACCACTGGCCATCAACTGTTTTGGATCTATATTCACTAAATGTGTTTATTATCTTCAATTAACATATATCTTACTATTTACATTGAGGAATTAGTATATAAATTACTATTTCTATTGAGGAAATATGTGACTATCAAAAGAGGTGTACCACATAGACTAGTTCACCAATGCCCATTCATTTGTATCATCTTTTGTATCATTACAAATTTAACCATGAATTAATTATTTTAAAAAATTTATTATAATCACAAATTAAATCTTACTCAATTGCCAGTTTTAACATTTATTAAATGTGCCACTCTTTGTATGTTAAGTAGTTAGTCAACCATCAAAAATTAAAATAATTTCTTTATATTATAGGCTCATCATATGATAAAGAATAAAAGAAAATAAAACATCACCTTGTAAGTCAAAACAACAACTACTATAAATGCAAGCATCCTTGACGCTAAAACAACCACACCACACAATTATCATTGGACTAAGTATAATTTCTAGTTTGCATGGAGAGGTTTTGTCACATTGTATAAAGAGTATAAGATCTTTTAACAAATTACTAAAGTTAATGGAATCACCTATTGTTTACTAAAGACTAATGTTTTATGAGTCTTTATTTTTCGAAAGGTGGTTATACTCATACAAAACATGAGTACAAAAGTTCATTTCCACATAGTGGTGATTTCTTGCTCATCTTGATCAAGGGCATCGTAACAAATAAGAAAGTGTATATCTACAATAACATAGTGTTTATGTTTACATCATCTCTAACAAATGTAATAGAAAAAAGGTGTGACCAACTGTATTTTCTTGTATATCAATTTACTAAGCTTCATCAAACACTACCTCTTTGAATCATATAAAATAAAAATACCTTAATGGAGAAAAAGACAATATCTGTCAAAAACATTGTTGCCTAAGCTAGCAAATGATCTACTTCATCAAAGACAAGTATACTAATGTATCTCATGCTCAAAAAAATTTCCTTCATCCAATTTTTAAGTGTACTATGTGTACTAATTATAACGTGCTCAGTAAAAGGTTCATGTCATTTGATGTAATTTTCACCATTAGTAGGCACAACGCATGTTGAAGTTATGGATCTATGCTTGCCCATTTTTAAAAGGACTTCTTAATTCTATATAACATTTGTTTGAAATGATGATCGTATGACAAAAAAAATCATTCATAGGATGATATTTCAAATTACTACAAAACAAAATCTAGATAGAAAAAATAACAACATGCATTTCCAACTCTCTTGTTGGGCATACACAAAGTGCCTATGGTGCATTAAAATTTTGGTTAACTCTGCTCAGCATACTTAGAACATAAAAAGTAGTCTTTCTAGACCCATTGTGAGCTTGAGCAATTAAATTTTGATGAGGTGATCTAATAATCATTGGAAGAGTTATTGCTTGGATTTTGCTCAACTTCTCAAATCCCATCTCTGAATAGAGACCCCTGAGTAGTTCAGATGAAAGGTTTAAGTCCTCAATTCTTTTGCTGAAGTATAAGGAGTGTCCCCATTAGTAACTTGCATTAATATTTCATCTAGAAAAAAACATTTATACTTTCAGATAAAATCTATCAAGATGCATGCATTGGAAAGCACTCAATGACCATCTTCTCAATGAATAGAAGACACCCTCTGCTATTTTTATAAAGAAAGCTTAATAGCTCATGCTATGCATTACTATTTATCAGTAATATGAAGGCTTTGTATGTAACCCATCAGATATGCAAGTCTTCCTATCTAGTCTATCACATGTCTTCATTGTTTTGATAAAGCTTTGGAATAGTTTGTGTACCCCTTGACATTCGGTGCCTTTCATTTTAGAAGCAAACTTCCTTACTGCATATATTCATTTACTATATTGTCTAACCTTGAGCCATATGCCCTCTACCCCTTCTCTTGGCTCAGCTTCAATTCCACCTATTTTTTTCTATCCATTCTCTCAACATCTTGTACAATAGTGACATGCTATACATTATACTAAAATCCATACAATTTTAGAATATTGTGACATGTTATACATTATTC